>JAEBDU010009530.1:0-18647 GCA_016802625.1 Heliconius numata | reverse complement strand
CTTTAATATTCGCACGCCAGTACCATAAATCAGGGTGAATGAGACCCGTTCATAAATCACGTGGTTCTTTCTCATTTCCCCCATAAAAATAATTATTAGATTCCCTATTAAAATCTGTAATTGCTTGTAGTATGATAGATAATATATTTTATTTAGGTATGATGTTTTGAGGCCATTCGTTGCGCAGGGGCACAAGCGATTGTAAACTCGATAGGTTGTAGGTTCGATGCCCATTCGAGGAAATGAATTATTTAATATTTTCATAGTCGCTCTGGTATTGAGGTAAAGCGCGGTAATAAGTTTCGCAACATAACATGCAATGCCTCCAGAATTCCGCGGAAAGTAGAAAACGAAAGTATCTTAATACTATTTTTGTAGTTCCCTCTGGCATGTAAACTAAACAAAGTTAAGAAGGGAAAATTTGAACATACTATCTTCACGTAAATTTTATTTGTGAGAGCAATATTTACTATTGAAAAAATATTACGTGGCTAGAGTAATTTATTTACTAAGGCTTGTCACCTTAATATAGCATATATTTATAATAAACTAACATTGAGGCGTTACCAAAAAATAATCATAAAAAATATTTCGTGAAGTCAAGTTATCTAAGCGTAAAGTAACTTCACTTTAAAATAACAAAAAAAAACAAATTATTCTTACAAAAAAAGATGTAAAATTTAAATTTGAAAACAAAATTTATATTGGATTTTATAGAAATAAAAAGAAGTGATTAAAAAGAAATTTTATTGTTAGACTTCATTCACGGCGCCATTACAAAATAATGAGTGAACACTCGGTTGCACAACAATGCTCTATAATTATTTTAGGCGTTTTGAGTGTCGTACCATTTCATATTTTGAGTTGAATTCTTTGAGCACTTAATATTGTTTAATTGCATATAAAAATTTTATACTGAATTTAAAATATATTTTTTTAGTGTCTTAAGTAGTTTTTTATGTAAATAGTTTAAATTTTTCTTGTATTCGTATAAGATTTTATTATTATCTAAAGTACTGTTAAGTAGATAAATAAACATAAAATAAATTTTGTTGAGGCCAGTGGCGCAGTGGCACAAGTGTGTGACTGTAAACGCGATTAGTTTTGGATTCGATTTCCCCTCGAGGAATTAAAATATTTAATATTTTCAATTTCTCGTTCTGGTAACAATGTATCCTGAAAATGAAATGTCTTAATGAAAATGGAAATGTCTTAATAGGCTCAGAATGTCTTAACACTTGGTTCCCAGGGTCCCTTTGCCTGGTTCGCTAGGTGCGGGGAGCAGTGTGAAGCTAAAAAAAATATTAGTTGTCTTTAGAAATATTTGTTATAATTTTCTAGTTTTAAGATATATTTTATACTTGTTTTAACACAATGTTTATATCTAATCTTTAAAACAATATATCAAGTAAATTTCTAAATTGCATATAATACTATAAAACTTTTGAGCTAAATTAAGTAATAAGTTCTTGATATAGTGGTTTTAATATGGCACAACTTATGCAACACGTGCATTTTCTCTAAACAGCGTACCTGGCTAGAAGTTGCAATTTGTCGCATAGAATAAAATTTAAAATTTTGCATTCAACTTGAATATATAATTTTAAAAAATAATATAATAAACTCTTTTTGAATACCTTATATTTTGAGTTAGAAATTGAACGTTATGATATTATTTTTTTGTTCAGATTATTTATGATTTTTTTATTAGGTTAAAAAATAAAGAATTTAAAGAATATAGAACAAAGCACTTTAGCCAGAGGGAACCTGGGAATCTAGAAATAAGACATTCCGTTACCCACTGTGCGACGGTTTCTAAAGTAATTGCGTGTTGAGTGGCGGAACACAACGCCGCAATTTCACATCGTTACCAGATCGATGAAATTAAAATACTGACAATGTGTTATAATCATACGCATATGCCCCTGCACCATAACTGGCCTCTTTCCCTTTCATTTATTTTATCTTTAACAATGTATCTATTTAGCAGGATCAATTTCATATAATAACATGTATTTATACTTTACAAAATGTTTAAATTTTACATTATTTTCTGTTATTTTGTTAGAAAATAACATTTGAATTAGTACAAAATTCACTCAAACTTTACTTAACCCTTAATTAATCGAGTACTTCAGCAAAATACAATTTCTATATCAACAATTTCCCCCGAATTGGAACAAGCCCTTCAATGTTATGGACTACCTTATTTCCCGATAGTCGACGAATAAATTTCTATTCGTAATATTAGAGAAGTTTTACAATAGACGTTCGCTGTTTCAAACCCAACTTCCAAATGTCGTTATTCTACATTTTGTCTTTGATAAGAAATTGAATAGATCTCGTTCGTGACTTGTGAATTTGAATGTACCTATCGATTTCAAGATGATATATTGCTTTAAATGAAGCAGATTTCAAATTAAAAAAATATTTAATATTTATTATTTATCCGAGTACAGATTAAATAAATTTAATTTTGGCAACGTTCATCAAATAAAGCAGTCGCTGACAGAAAAATAAATTATAATATCCTCTTATAATGGTATTATTGAGAAAATCTTAGAAATCAGTAAAAGTTATCCAATAAATTTATTATATTCAACGAGGATAAAGTAGAATTAAGCACTTTGTGTAAGATTTTCAAGTGTCAGCGTTTATTTGTTTCGAAAACTTTTTTTTCTTTTTTGTTTTTTACTTTCACACTGTATTCCCCGCATAGTAGGGTATGCAGATGGATCCTGGGATCTAATCTTAAGACACTTCGTTCCTCACTTTCCACCGAATTGTCAAGACATTGCGTTTTGAGTGGCGAAACTCACTGGAGCGCTTTACCTCGCTCTGGTCACAAAGCGAAGAGAAAATTATAAATATTTCATTCCACCGAGCGGGGATCGAACCCAAAGTCACACGCTTGTGCCCTTGCTGCGTCACAACGACCTTGCAACGTTATAAGAATTGTATTTTGCTTAATAGTGAATACTGTAAATTTTGAAATAAATTTTCATTTTCCATGAATACTATGGATTCAAGTTTTAGTAGGTACTCTTTATATGGAGTAAGTTTAAATAATTAAATGTTTTTTGTATTGGAGTAAGGACACTGCAAATATCCCTCGTAACTCATGCAAAAGCAAATAAAGCGTCTTGTTTAACCGGAAAAAATATATTTATTATTGTTCTTCTTTGCAATCGACAGCGTTGCTTCGTGGACCTATTTTTTTTGTTTCATAGAGTACTGTGTAAAGACGACAGGATGTGGGTTCGATTTCGACACGATTAATTAAATATTAAATATTTTTTGCTCGGGTCTCAAGGTGAAACGCGAAATACTTCCTGAATGAAAAGTGGGTGGCGGAGTGTCCTAGCACTAGGCATTCCTACATGCGGAATACCGCGATACAATGCATTGGATTCAACAAGTCGACAATGCTAGAGACAAAAAAAAGAATATTTGTAATAACAACAAGTTTTAGAAAACGTTTTATAAAGATTTGAATTTAACATCTTATTAACGACTTATACCACTTGACGTTAGAATGAAAAACTCTTAGTACATATATATTTCTTATATACTATATCAAAAAGCAGTTTTCCAATATAAAAAACAGAATTTATTTATTAATAACGGTGACAGATGAGATTAAAATATAGATTCCATTCGTTACTACATTTTTATTTGTCCTGTAACGGCTTTGTCGTATCGGCCGCTTTGTTTTGTTCCAACAATGCAAGGTTCACAGTATAAACTTTGCAGTTTATCAGTTGAAGCTCGAGCTAAGTTTTATGTATGAAACTTACATTATAATGAAAGTTGGATAAATTTTCTTTAAAAAGTATGTATATTTTTGTACTTTTTTATGTCTATATATTAAAAATGTGTAAATAGTTTTTGATTTTCTTTAACTTTACATTAATGAATGAAATGAAAATATCGTCGTCTGTTTGCTTCCACAAATAGCAGGGAAGGCAGAGGGAACCTGGAAACTTGGTGTTAAGACACTATCGGAGGGCGGAACTCAACGCCGCGCTTCGCCTCGACACCAGACCGAAAATGTAAAACATTAAATACTTAATTCCTACAAGTGGGAATTGAAACCATAAAATGTCGCGATTACAGTTACACGCTTAAAGCTTAAAAGACTACTAATTTCTATAAATAGTTTTTTTGCTTTATTTGGGTCATTTTCAAATATAAAATTACTTAGCAATTAGCGCTTGAAAGAATAATTTTCATATCAAAGTTACACATTTTATATTAAGGAACGAAGTTCTTAATACTGTAAGCTGTAAGATGACACCTAATTGAAATTAATTAGTTTTATAAGCGAGAAACCAAAACTCAACGATGGAGGAAAGAGGGCAAAAAATTAAAGTATATTATAAAAGGAAGAGCAGAGGGAAAAATTAACTTCAAAAAGACTTAAAGCTTTAACGTAAGATACTTTTAAGTAAAATTGTCTATTATATGTATACTTAATGGTATATTGAACGGGTGATTTTGTTTATATGCATATAATTTTGTCACTAAAAATCTGTTTTAGTTGTTTTACTGCTCACTGATTATCTTTTGCTTAACACTATATTTTATACAGCAAATTAAGTGGAGGCAATCTCTTGTTTTCTAGAGTAAGAGATCTTGTTTCTCACGCACCACCACAATCTTCGAAAATTGCGAGATGAGTGGCGGAACTTAACTCCGCTTTGACATCTTACCAGAACGAGGCAATGTTGCATTTACGGCTAAACGCGATGCACCGCGCCACGACGGGCTCAGGTTTACACGTTTCCTAAAATATCTTTCTTACTTGTATTTGTGACAACAACTATAAAAAAATATTAATACACAAGAAATAAGAATAAAATGCCTACTACTGTTGGTGTTTAACATCTGAAGTGAGAATCAAAGTGGCGACCTTTAAAACATCAGCTATATTCTACTGCAAACTAAGAGGGTCGCGACGGCAAGATGTCTAGTCGTGATGGCGCCGAACCACCGAATAAGTAAAAATCAATTAGCCCTTTGTAACTCTATGTGACTTGAATAATATTGAAAGTTATGTTTTTGCTAACATTACTAGTTTATTTTAGTTTCGGTTAAGGTCCAGTGCTTCTAGGACTTTAGAGAAAATATGCTAATACTTTTATAATAATAATAATAATAATAGCCTCTTTATTCAGACCAATCATGCTACAGTTTTAAACATTTATACATAAATACAAAAAGAAAAATAACAAATTTTGTAGCAGTAGTTAAAAAATGTACACTTCTAACGTTATTTTACGTCTGTATGCCTATTGGCAAAGGCCTCCCCTAATTGCCTCCATTTTTCCCTATCATTTGCTGTCCTGGTCCATTTACCACCTGCGACAAGCTTTATTTCATCAACCCATCTCCTGGGTGGTCTACCTCTTCTTCTGTTTCTGTCGCGGGTGAACCAAAACAATATCGCCTTGGACCATTTGTCCTTTCCCCTTATAGTATGTCCTATCCACTTCCATTTTAGATTTTTAATGGTTACGGTAACATCTTTGGTTCTTGTATATTTCTTTATGTCCACAGTTCTTATCCTGTCCGAAAGTCTCTTTCCCATCATACTCCTTTCCATGGCTGTTTGGCACGCTTCAAGTTTCCGTATATGGTTCTTGTTAAGGGACCAAGTTTGGCAACCGTGTGTTAGGACTGGCAATATACAGGTATCAAAAAGTTTTCGTTTGATAAATATGCTAATTTCTTTATTTTTCATAATTTCTTTTTGACTCCAGTATAATTTCCACGCGTGACCGTCTGTTCCGTGATACGTCTATCGATTTCCTTGGAAGTCATATCTATTGGCGAGATTATTTGGCCTAGATACACATATTCGTCTGTGTAGTTGATTATTTTATTGTTAATAATTATAGGTTCTTGCAATCCATTTGTCATGGCTTGAGTCTTCTCGACATTCATAATCAATCCTACTTTACGGCTTTCTATTTCTAGGCTATTCATCATCGTCTGCAGTTCTTCTTTTGATGACGAAAAGATAATTAAGTCATCTGCAAATCTGAGATGCGTTAGGTTTTCTCCATTTATTTTTAACCCACAATCCTGCCAATCTAATTTGCGGATGACTTCCTCTAAGACGGCTGTGAATAACTTAGGTGAAATGGGGTCCCCCTGGCGTACACCTCTTTCTATTCTTATTTCCTTACCTTCTTTCTCTAGTTTTATTTTGGCTTTACTGTTCCTATAAATGTACTCCAGAATGCGAATATATTGGTTTTCTACCCCTTGATTTTTAAGTGCTTGCCATATGCTGTTATGCTCTAATGAGTCGAATGCCTTGCTGTAGTCAATAAAACAACAATAAAAAGTCATATTAAATTCTCTGCCCTTTTCAAATAATTGTTTTACGACGTGGATATGGTCAATAGTTGAGTAACCACTCCTAAATCCGGCCTGTTCTCTTGGCTGGCATTCATCCAATGTCTTAGATATTCTGTTGAGAATTACTTTAGCAAAGACTTTATAGATATTTCACATCAGACTGATAGGTCTGTAATTATTTATGTTATTTTTGTCTCCTTTCTTATAAAGCAATACTATTGTAGATATTATCCATTGTTCAGGTATGACTTCAGTTTGCAATACTTCATTAAAGATGGATGTTAATATTGGTACAAGTTGTGTCATGTTTTCAATTAGTGTTTCATTAACAATGCCATCTGATCCAGGAGCTTTATCCTTTTTTTGAGTCCTTATTGATTTTTCTACTTCTGCGGGTAATATATCTGGTACACGATCTCCTCCAGTAAGGTCTATTAACTGGCTTTCGTTTTGTTTTGTGTACAAATTTCGAAAAAATTCAGTGGCTATTGACATAATTTCTGGACGTCTTGTTTTTCTTTTTCTTTGTTGGTCAGAAATATTGGGTATCCATTCCACTTTTCTAATTAGCTGTTTAGTTGCCTTTTTTATACCTCCCGTTCCCTGAATACTTTTCTCTAATAAACCCAGCCTATATTTTTGTCGGTCTCTTCGCATATTACTCTTTATTTCTTTGCTTGTCTCAGCTATCTGTTGTCTATTCCTTTTTGTTTTCTTAGCCAAAGATATTAATTCCGCCCTAGTTCGAAGGAGTTCTATCGTTTTGTTTGTGAACCATTTTGTGGTACTTTGCCTTTTCCTTGAGATACTTGTTTTATTTTCCAAAATTTCTTCAAGTTTGTTATATTTACATTGTGTATTTAAATCTTTTGTGCAATCTGTGAAGTTTTTTAATTTTGCCTTTAGGTTATCGTTATTATCCCGGGTCTTTCCCCAGGTTTGTTTCACTTTAAATGGTCTGGCTTTTTTACATGAGTTAAGTAACAATTTGGCTCTCACCATTCTGTGGTTACTATTAAAGTTTAGGTTGTTTATAACTCGGCAGTCCTGAAATTGTTTGTTTTTGTTAGTAAGGATGTAATCTATTTCATTTTTGTAGCGGCCATTTGGAGATATCCATGTCCACCTATTACTGTCCCGACTTTTAAATAAACTGTTAAGTATTTTTAAATTATTTTCGTACGCAAAGTGCAAAAGTTTTCCGCCGTTTCTAGTCCTTTTCCCTGAACAGTATGGACCTAATACAACCTCTTCGCCGTCTACTCTATTGCCTGTTCTTGCATTGAAATCCCCCATTACAATTAAGTTTTTGTGAGTATGGAGTTTTATTGACTCTGTTACCATAGCATAAAAATCATCTATTTCTGTTTTGTTGGATTGCTCAGTTGGAGAGTAGATTTGCATAATTGACCACATCTCAGTATTAGGTAGTTTTAAGTTGAGTATTGTAATGCGTTCGGATACTCCTATAAATTCGTCGATATATGAACTCAGTGCTTTTTGGACAAGAAATCCTGTCCCGAATTGTCCAGGTGTGACTCCATTGTAGTAGAATATAAAATTACCGTGATCTTCTATAGCCTCGCCATGGCGTCGAACTTCGCTTAGTCCTACTATAGACCACTTTATATTTGATGAGTGCAATTATCAGTTCCGTCAAGCTTTCATTAGTTCTTAGGGTTAAGGTGTTAAATGTGGCAATGTATATATATTGTTTATTTTTGTGTGCAGTTTCTGCACGGATATACTTTTGTATTTTATTCGGAGGGTAGCGGTCTTCTTCCCCCACGGTGACCAGCCGGCTTGGGGTGCTTATTGTAAAATTTGTTTTATATATTGTTTTTAATTTGTTTAGGTTGCGAGTGTACATAGTATTTAGTTTTTTGAAGTTCCATCTTTTAAAGCTGGTCTTTTCCGTTCCACAAAATTAAGTATGCCCGGCTTAATAACATCTTTATCAGCTGACTTGGTAGGTGGGTATGGTGATTTATTTATTTTATTTATTTTATTTTGTGCCGATGACGACGAGCTTGGCGACCCTGATGTTTCTCGTTTCCTTTTTTCGCGATTTTTATCCATTGGATCTTTTACTATCAGTTTGTCCTGTACCAAAAATGCATTTTTTCCTTTCTTTCTTTCTTCTTCAAGTTGTCCCTGTAGTTGCTTCCGTTTTTCTAGTACTTCCTTGGTGTAGTCTTCCATAATATATATTCCTAGAGGAAGCTTTGATTTATTTTTCTGTACCATACGTTTTTTCCAAATTGTAGTAAAGGAAACAATAACTGGGCGGTTCTTATTATCTTTCCACTTTCCAATTCTATATGCATTGCTAATCTCATAATTATCCATATTAATTCCCATGCCTACAATGAGTTCCTTCATATATTCTACCAGTTCGCTCTCTGTTTTCTTCATTTCTAAAATTCCAAAAAAGATAAGGTTGTTCTTCCGTTTTTCTTTTTCGACGTTGTGAAGTTTTTGTTCTAATTCCGTAATTCTACTTTTAAGTACTTGGTTCTCTTCCACAATTAATTTCATTTTTTCGGAGGCGTTAGAGCCTCCATCACATTTCTTGTTATTGAGTTTGTTATAGCAACTGTTTGTTGGTTAAGCTTTTCGTCAATTTTTTGTAATAATAATTCCATTGTTTTTTCCATTTTGTTAGGACAATGTTGTATTAAGTAAATTTTTGTACCTCTTTTTTTTTATTTTATGATGTTGATTGTTTGTTGATTGATGTTTGCTAAAATGTATATGACAGCGCCATCTAGCGTTAGCTAATGCGTAAGTAGTAGCGCAATGTACAGGTTAAAATAAAAAGTAATCAATAGTGCAAAAATGAAGTGTAGCTAGAGGTCGCTTTTCACAGTTGGCTATAAATACATTTACGATGTACCCGTTATAATTTTGATTTTTTTTTTTTAAAGTTCACTATTTAATTTACAAATTAACATTAATGCTTATTATTATCACTGATTTTATTTGAAAAGTTTTTAAAGCGAATATAACACAGTTTTTAAACATTCACTTTTAATACGAAGTTGATACTGTTTGTATTAGCGTCCTTGGTCTCCTATTTTGTACAATTGTTCTTGCACTCTGCTAGCATGACACATTTGCTAGATAACACTCCCACTAAAACTTCACCTTAGTATCTTTATTATTAACGATGATTTACACTCGTAACTTAATTTTAACAAATATTTAACACACTTATTATTGGAGCTGTTGTTAACGTTGCAACAGCGCCATCTGCGTTTTTTTATATAATAGTAAGTTAATACTTTTAGTTTTAGAATTATAGTAGGCTGTGTAACTAATCTTGTTACTAAAGTATTGATTATTAATTTTTCTCATACTTTTAATCGCGTTTATGTTGTGTTCATATGTATTCTTCAGCATAAAATTAATTTTGATCTGTGTTTATAATTCTCTCATTATATTATTCGTGACTACTATTCTAAGGTTATTAGGGCTGTCCCATGAAAAAGTTATAAAATGCCTTTTACAAGAAAATATTTACTTTTTTTTTCAGTTTCTCGCATTCTCTCGCATCGTATGGGTTTATAACATTTCATTCTCCATTTGACGTCTAAATCTTAAATCATTGCGTGTTTCCTACTCAACGCCTTTGTTCATTTACTAGACCCAGGAAATTGAAATTACTTAAATAGATTTATTCCCCCCAAAAGCACAGTGAATCTAACAATGCCGAATCATTAAAAATGGTGAACGATACGTATAAGTTCGATTTTTCAGAAAACTTAAATGACAACAATTTTAATAATATATTTTTAAATATATTTTTTCTACTTTTAGCTAGGCTGTGACTGACTAGCTTTCGTTGTCGTCCGATCTTCCCAATATGAACAAAAATCAATTTTGTCCGTTCGCGGCTGAATGCGCCTTTTGTGTGACACTGAAAGGTTATCGTTGTTCATTTTCACGGCTCACTACGACGGGTGGGACGTACGCCGATTTTTTTCTCTAACAAGCCCTGTTGCGTTCGATGACGCGATTTTTTTTCGTCATTTTGCGCAACAATACCTTAATAAAGATGTCTGTGGGCTACGAAAAACGATTATTTGTTAGTTTTTCTCGATTCTGTTGTTCCTATATAGGTACATGTATGTGGAAAGAGATATTTTTATTGAATATTTGTAACTGAAAGTGGGCTGTGTGACCGTTTTCAATCAACTTTTTTTATTGACTTTGAAAAAATACCTTTGTATCGTACAATGCATTGTTAATTTTTTAAAATGTCATTCACTTTGAAGTACTAGTCAATTTTTTTATGATAAAATTTTATAAGTAGATTCCTTTAAGCTAGTAAAATTACGATGCTAATTTCCAAATTTAAAAAAATATGTAGGTACCAGTTTTAAATTTTCTAGTGCAAATATATTTTGGAGCTTTCCAGTGATCATTCTATAAAAACAAAGTTCCGAATGATAAAACGAAATAAAAAAAACCCCTCGACATCAAACAAAGCAAACATATAGTAAAAGTTTTTAAATTAAAATCCCATGTCAGACTATTCACTGAAGATGTTAATTAAAACATGAAAAGGATTACGAATACAATCGCAGAAATAAAGATGAATATTGGGGTGTACGTATACTTTCGTATAAGAAGTAGGATATGAGATTCAATTTTAGACTAAAGCTTTTCTGTTTTTTTTTTTGGTTTCATATTTCTATGTTCTACGTTTTCCCCCAAAAACTGCGTTGTATCATTTATTTTAGTGAAACAAAGTAAGATTTTCTTTCGAGAAATTTGTTGATGCGACTGTCGTGGCGCAGGTGTAATCGTGGTTACAATGAGATTGTTGTAGGTTCGATTTCCTCTCAAGGAAATCATATATTTCATATTTTTTTTTCCTCCTATCAGTCTTGACGAGAATGGAGTGTCTTACCACTAGGCTTGCAGGGTTCCTCTGCTGCGTACCCTGCTGAGTGCAGGATATAACTATTGAAGCTAAAACAAAAATTACATTGGTGTTTACTTCATGTGGTTAAGCAAAACATATCAATAGAAAGAAAAGTTACAAATGAATTGACTTTTTGGATGTGTTCTATATTTTTAGCGTAAAAAACACGTATCGTATATAAATTGGTAATATTAAATTAATAACAAATCCTTTCAGCTCTGTAGCTTTTGTAAAGAAAATTAATAATTTAACACTACTGCAATAACACATTTTAAAAAATTCAATGATTCATATTAGTAAAAAGTAAAAAAAAAAACACTTCGAAGACCTCACCACTACAAGTCAAATTAAAGCCCAAAAGGCAATAAACTCATACATTTTCCTTTCATAAAATATAAAAACGATATCAATCGAATATAATACCGTACAAAAGTCTTTCACAGAACAAATCGTAATAAATTTCTCCGTGTATATATAGGTAGCCTATACCCTACTATTTATATAATGACGTCTGCGAGAAACTAATTTCTGACCTTTTTGTTGAAGAATGACACAAAGAGAAAAGTTATTCCCTTAGTGGGGCCCTTTAAACCTTTTGAATAGGACTGGAGTCACATGTGCTCTATTACTTTTGAGAGTTATGGCCCTGCATTATGACAGCCGTGGACGGATGCTTGTGAATTGATATTGGCGTGTGCTGGTGTATGAATTAAACGGTTTGTATGGAGGGCTGTTAGTTGGGGAGTTTGGGTGTGGCGTTGTAAGGTTAGTATAGTGTAGTTATATATATAGTCTATAATATGATTTTATATTTCAAAAAGAAAACTAAATTTAATATATCTCAATGAGTAAAAGTCAACACTAGATTCTCTTTGCTTTTCTTGCTACACACAAAATAATGCTTGAAGATAAAAAATGAGATAAGAAAAACAACGTGTCTCGTTGTTTTTCCTTTCGAATCAATTAAAATCCATCAAAATTGTGTAGTATACTAGATTCCCAGGTTCTCTCTTTCCCAGGTACAGTAAGGATAAAAAAATCAATTCGAATATTCATATATATACCAACATCAAAGTAAAATTAATATTACAAATTTTCCATAAACTATGTTTACCTGTAAGTACCAGCTATACTAGATGAATTCTTAAATTGAGCTTGAAATGAGAAAATCCCGTGAGAAATTCCCTCACTCGTCTGCCAGTTAGAGGGCTCAGTAAAGAGGTTACTGCTACGCAAATTGCATTCACCGTGGATCATCATACCGACAACCCTAAAAAATTTCTTGCTCGAATATTTCGTGTTTCATCAGAATTTCATGATTTATTTATGTATTTAATTTATATTTACAGACATACTGTAATTTTGTGGAGAGAAGAGTGTTCAAATTGTATGCTTTTTGCTATTATATAACTAGAAAAATAAATAACGGTTTTTGAGATTTAAAAACAAAGAAATAATTGTTGCACTAGAGGGAAAGGCATACTAAACGGTATGGTGCATATGTATGCTTTCATGCCCTCCGGATGAAGACCTCTTCATTCATACCCTCCGGAAGAGGTCTTCACCCTTTACACATGATCTTCCTTCAGCATCTTTGACACTGTAAATCACACTAAAAATAAAAACACTACAAACACTAAAAATAAAAGAAAGGAGCAGAAAAGGGCACAGACGACCAATATCTGCGATTTGTTTTATGTAATAATAAAAAAAAATACATAAGTATACTTATTAGTCCAAACATGAAAAATTTTATAGTTTAATATGAGCTTTCGCAGCAAATATGTTAAGCTAATCCCCTTAAAAGAAAGTCTTCATAATAAAAAAGATATACTTTAAATCAAAAGCTACAAAAGAGTATACACAAATAAAAACATAATAATCAAATAAAGAATTCATTAATCAACATCGTTGTTTATTATTATTTGTTATTTTAATATTCCACCGTTCAAAATTAAAAGTATGACGTTAGTAATTTTTATGCAAGCGCAAAATATCTCAAGCGCATCCCCTGACCTTTTTAATCAAAGTTGCAATATAGCCCCGTTTTATTTCTCAGTCGCGAGTTTCATAAGACAGCCTCCTTTGATAGTAAAGTACATACCTATTTCGTTAGTTAAAATTAAATGGAAGGAATAAAAGTGGCTCGGATATTTTCTGCTACGTATTTCAAATTGGATGTGAAGTATTGTTTGGGATTGTATATAAATAACAGTTTGTTATTAATTTTGTTTGTTTTGTAGATGTAGGTGGTTTATTTCAACGGAATTAGAGCTTTGAACTATAGGAAAATGAAATTGGACTGTAAAAGAATAAAAAAATCAATGAAAATGACTTCAATTTCCACTTGACGATGTGAATAATTTTTATTTCCTTGCTCCGGCAATAAAAAGCAACTTTAAGATTCACCAATTAACACACCATGCCTTAAATAGGAAATCGGAGTAAATCTCCTGGCCTGCTCTTTTATACAAGGGAAGAGACGCGAAAATAAAAAAAAACATTAGGCATATTTAGAGAATTGATGTGTATTTATTCTATTTCACTTAATATTTCTCATACTATGATAACATTTGCTAGTATATTTTTAAACCTGGGAGATTTCTTTTCATGCGAACGAAAATACGCCAAAACTGAAAAAGAATAGGTGGTGGAAGAAACAAAAGAGGTGTTCAGACACCAGTAGCCTTTAATTCCCATTAAAGAAACAACGTCAATAACTTGCAAGTACTTTAATAAAAACACATCAATATCGATTTTCCTCTCAATTCCACACATTTTCAGTTCGATGCACCTTTTAGAGTGCAATAAAAATAATCCTCCTTGTTCAGTGGTCCGTTTGGAAACACAAACAGGCGAATGATAACAAAAGCGCTTCCCACAACACTGTTATTTCAATCTGAAACTGATATACTGGTTTCAATATATTGATATTTTAATCAGCTTTACTCGAATTTACTTGATTGTATTGTACCTATAGTATCTACAATTCTATACCTATATTTACAGTATAATATATATTTTTTTAATATTTCACACAGCAGGGTAGGCAGAGGGAATCTAATGCTAAAATGCGATGTTCCGTCGAATTGAGTGTTGAGTGGTGGAACTCAACACCGCTCTTTCCCTCGACACCAGAGCGAATAAAATGGAAATATTAAATATTTCATCCAGTCTCACAGTTTGCGTTTACTGCCATTACGCAACGACTGGTTTTGTGTATTTAATATACAATAATAACATTTGAAAAGCAATTATAAAAATATAAAATAGAAAATTCGAAAAAGTAAGCCTTACATGGTTCTGGTCAATATACATTAAAAAAGTAGATAGATATCTTCTTCAAAAAGACAGCCTCGCTTACAGAAGAAAATCTCTAAGAAGAAGCGCTGTATTTATTTTTTAATTTTTTTATTTATTTTTTTAATGTTTCGACTCAGTATTGGTTGCATGTGTGACTTAAATTAACGTGACGTTTTATCTCAAGAATCACAAAAACAATTAAAAAAGAAATTGTTACCACGAGAGGGAATCGAACTCACAACCATCGTGTTCAGTCAGTTGATTGTCGATAAAATTTTGATAAAATTAATAGGTATTATATTATTAGATACTAATTCTATATTATTTACAATAACAACAATCATATTATATTACATTGTGGATATAAACTTGTTAAGAAAATTAATCAAAATATTATACGCGTCGCTATTAAATTATATTTGTATGAATTTAAATTGCTGTCGCTAGCAATTGGATTTAAAATTACATTTAAATTTATATCTATCTTATTTTAATATATATTGTATTTATGACTAGCAGACCAGCGAACTTCGTATCGCCTAACAGTCGATTTTTTTTTAAATATGTATTCTGCTATTCGCGACACCGGGTCAGCTAGTAAGATAAAAAAAATAAAGAAAGTTGATAAGTTAACAATTATATAATGTCAAAAAAAAACTTAAATCATTTGAAATTCGTATAATCCTATATCTTATAAAACAAAGTCGCTTTTCGTGTCTGTCTGTTGTTTCTAACTCTTCTTCTTCTAAACCACTTAACGGATTTTTATGCGGTTTTCACCATTAGGTCGAGTATTTTTCGTAGAAGGTTTATATATAGTTTATTATTTGTACATTCTTATGTAAATTAACATAATTACGATAAATGTGTCTAAAGTCCTACCCGTTGAGACACTTTCGCGCATGCGCTGCTTTAATGGTAAGTACTACATGAAAATAATGTACTGGAGTATTGTTCCTCTTAATAAGATCTACAAAAAAGTCCGCGACAGCATATTTTTATCTTTTAAGGATAACGTGTAGTGATCATATTTCTGTCTAAAAATAGTAATTTCAATATATTTTTTATTGTGAGGAATATTTTTCCATAATGGTATTAATCCTTATCCTTTAAAATACTTTATTAATTTTCTACGTTAAACGAAGATAAAATTTGTTTTTTACACTATTTCGAAATTGCGAATAGTTTTAGAGAAAAACGCATTTAATTGTTGACACATCACGCCGTTGACTCATCAGCTGTGCCGACTCAAGTTTTACTTATCCCTTACTCTCAGCATATAAATAAGTATATTAGTTACGTTGGCCATTTAATGTAGATCAAAACTGTCTTTTACTGTTTTTTTATTTTAATAAATACTTTAGAAGTTGTTACAATATCAAAATATCCTTGCTGCGAAACGCGCCCCGCGAGCAGTCATCGGTGGTTCAGTGGTAGAATGCTCGCCTGCCACGCGGGCGTGTTCGATTCCCGGCCAATGCATTCTATTTAATTTTCCTCACAGGCAGCCACGTAGTGCTTGCTTTTCATCAGGGACAGAATACCCTCTTCAGCATTAACCACAAGCTCGAAAAAAAAACCCGCCCGCTAGAGGCATAGCAACGAAGATTTAGATGCGATTGCACGTATTGGATAATTGGAATTGAATGTATTATTTCAGCGCGATATATTTGGTTTCATATTTTTAGTAGGTAGACTTTTATTTATAATTTCTTCCGTTTAAAAATAGTCATTTAACTATCTAAAAATAGTCATTTAAATATATTTTAAAAAGTACTTGAAAAGATTAGTAGCACAAATTTAAAATTACGGTACCTACTAAAAAATCCTTGCCGAGTAAAACAATTGGAAAATCCTTATTGAAACTACGAAAATGCGGGTTGCATTAGAGTTTAATTAATTTTCACATTATCTTAAGTGCTTTGCAAACATACATTATATGAATAATCCAGTAATAAAAGCGGGCGAAGCCGCAAGGGGGTCGCTAGTATTCATTAAAAATGATAATAAAAATAACAATTTCCGATATCTTATTATGATACCTACTTATTATATTTATTTTTTTTAAGTTATTCTAAATTCAGTTTCATTTTCATTGTAGTAATTTCATGATCATGACAAACACTTAATAACTGCCCCTGGAATTTGTTTATAGTCATTGCGAAAGCAAGCCGTGCTGGAAACTGTAATCTTTTAAGCTCGAATGGTATGTCAGTCGAAATCATTGTGATGCGGGGTATCAAAACGTCTTCTCCTTTATAGTTTCCTTTGAATATGATTGCTTCTATTACGTTATTCATTATTTTTTTTATCGCTAATCGTATGCCGTTACAAAGTTTCGCAACATTATAACTACACATACACGCTTTAATTGAAGATTGTGAGGCGACAATCCTGGCAAATCAAATGAGCTTAAAAATTCCGGTGAATAGTTCACGATATTTCTTCTCTTCATTAGTTGCCGTATCAACTGACTTATGTGTCCTCATTTTGCCAGGAATGCCATCTTGAAAATTTATATTTAATTCATTTACGTGTGTTTGGCAGCCAGTAAAGCTCTTTCGCTCAAGCAATTATGGAATAAATAACCAGCAACATTTGGAAGCACTTTATGAATGAATTCATCTTTTGATTACGTTAACTGACAAAAACTATCAGGAAACGTGATGCAGCCAGTCAACGCATCTATAGGAAGTTTGCCATTACCAATATCAATGAGTTGTTTAGAGAATATGTCTCCAGATTGATAATTTTGCAACATGACACGCATATTCTTGCTTAAATGTAATACCTTGACATGTTTCCACAATTTAGAGGATTTTAAACATGAATTCAGTTCATCAGCTTGCATTGAACGTGGAACCACTGGCAATCCTCCTCCTTACAATAAAATCATTGCGCCACCAAATTGATTGGCAAACTAAGTTTTTACAATAACCTTAAAATATTGGCAAGCTGACTTCATAGATCCAATAGCAACACAGCTGTAGGTACTGCTGGCATCAATTGATATATCGTAACAAAAAGCAGCTCGATCCAAATTTGCATCATTATCAGTCAACTATTGTGCTCACGTTCATTGCAATCTTCACGTTCTGGGCAGTACGATTAGATTCTTCTGCCTAAATTTGTCCACCGCCTTATAGAAGGCATATTTTTTTAAGTCACAAATACACAACACTTTATTAATTTTATAAAATTTGTGGCTTTTAGATTTAGTGATATAGACGCACAATGAGACGTTCACATTTCAATTGACATCTTACCATAAAAATATTGACAAATATTGGGCCAGGCCAGGGCCCAAGTTATTATGTTGATCCACTTTTACTAAGACGCTATCTTTATCTCTTCGAGAATAGATGGGCTGTCAGGTACTCCAGACCTTAATTTTTGTTACGTATATTAATATCTGGTCCGGTAGTTCCGGAGGTTAGCGTGTACAGACAAATAAACAGACAAACAGAATTTTTTTTGTAGATTTGGACTCTATTATTGTTCATGAAGCTTGAAACGTCGACCAGTGATGAAACAAACTTATGTCTTCTGTTGAGGCATCCCTTGGGAATGTTTCCTCATAGATGAAAGGAACTTGGTTCAATTTAACCTCCAGAAGATATAAGTTTGCGCGTTTATCACAACATTTGTCGTCTTTAAAAACAATACCCTTATATAGAGCGCGTGACTGAAAGTATCGCGATCATGTAGAAAGCAAGGCCAAATTGGTCTTAAAGAAAGTGGTGGTCATCAGCAGCTTTATAGGATCGAGGTACGTTCATATGTGGTGCCACGTTGTCTCTGGGCGGGTGCATCCCAGTGCCAGCTTGGCACATTTAATTGCTTACAACGTAGAACCGTTTGAAGCAATGGGGAACCAATGATCTGTAAAAGGCTTGACACTTTGGCTTTGCGTAGAAACGGCTTCTAGCTGTGTGTTCTCTATCGTATTTATCATGGGGAGTGTCCTGGAAAACTGTTTGACTTGTTATCTGCAGCCGTACTTTCTAATCGTAAAATAGGTAAATCATAAACTTAAATACCATCCACA
>JAEBDU010009483.1:0-15141 GCA_016802625.1 Heliconius numata | reverse complement strand
TTAAATTCATCTTCCCACAATTTTAAGCCTTATTAGCATACATTAACTCCTACAATTGTGTATGACGTGTTTTACGAAAATTTAACGCGTATATGTAATTTTTTATTCAAATTCAACAAGCAGGGACCAGAATAATGTGTATTATTTATTTTGGCTGAGCCACGAATTTATATTTTTATTGTTAAAGCTAGATGGTAGATTTTTTTACGCTTAAAATATAAATGAATTCTATAATTGATATTTATTTTCATAATATTATTTTATTTGTATTTAAGTATTTTGTAGTATACTTGAGTCTAGCTAAAAATAAATCTGCATACAAATAAATTTGAAAAATGGAATTTTATACAGGGTTTCTGTAAAATATTTACAGCGAGTCTCGTTTTCTCTCGGTATGACTTCTTTAAGAATGTTGTTGGGACTTGGGTCATGTCTAGTTTGTACTCTGTAGTGCATCAACTACATAAGTATGTAGGTATGTTTGTGAGGAATTGTGTAGCATACATTTCAAGCAACCGTGAAAAGAGCTTCTCTGAATTCATGTTATAAAATATGAATTGAGTAGACTGTTCAATTCGTTACAATAAATATTAAATACATATGGTTTTATACTATTATTAATAACAACATTTATGATTTTTAAGCGCTGTGCTGTATTTATTGTCACGTTCCGTCTGAGCTAAGTGTGTAAGCGAGAACGCGAAATAAAGAATAGAGAGGCAGGATCGGCTTTATTATTGGTCTGTATAATTTAAATAATAAATAATGTTGCAGTCGAATGATGTTAATTAACTATGAATCATGTATTTACATATAGAAAAGAAAATAATCCGTAGCTTCCCAGGGTTCCATCTCACCTTTGTGATTGTAAGTAGTACTGGTAATTACAGCTTTTTCGAAAAATATTTTATTTTCCAACAAATTATACAAATTGTTTTTTTTTTTAATTTTGCTGTTCACAATAAAAACATTTAGCTACTCTAACATAAGATTCTAGTTACTTAGATAGATATTAAAGTTACTTAGATGTCTATACAAAACATCAATAATAAAAGATTCTAAATCTTCGAAGTTAAGTATGTGACTGGAGTTAACTTCTTTTTTAAGTAATTAAAAGAAAATTTTTAAATTTGTTATGCTCTCCTCAATTTAAACAGCTATAGCTGGTTCTTCCTTTTCATATATTGACGCCATTCTGAGGTACCTATATATATATATACATCAACTTAAAAAAAATATAATAAAATTTTAAAAATATATAATGTTATTTCCTTTAATTAAGATATTAATGATCCAAACCACTCCCTATCTAACCAGCTCCAGAAAAGAAATTTCCCTGAGTGAGATTTTAACTCACCATGTTTACAGTGAAATACGGTCCAACTAAGCTACGACAACGTATTTTTTTATTAAAATCAGTAAACAAACGAGAACTCGATACATCAATGTTCGTTTTATGTTCGTCTGGCTCAGTTACCTACATCCCCTTTATCTGAAATTCCTACATCGAAACAAATGTATGCAATACGACTCGCTGCTTCCACTCTACGTAGAGTTAATCTTCGATTCCTTTTGATCGGATATAAGCAAAGAAATAAGAATAAAAAATATGTAGGTAATTCAGCATACGGTTTTAGGCATTTTTTTTGTTTTTAACGTTGCTTACGATATCTCTTATAAGTTAACCTTTATCTGTTCCTTATATAAATCATTGTGATAAGTTCATTAAAACAGTATTTATCACTTATATGATAAATCAGTAGTAATTCTTACGCATTGTTGTAAATAATAAAATACCAAGAATACTGGTGTTTGCATTTTCTCTATATTTAATTTCCTCGAGTGGGTATCGAACCTACAACCTGTCGGGTTAACAGTCACAATATCAAATATTTTCTTGTTTATCGGTTTATATTCATTTACTCGCTCTGGTAATTTGCAATGTGTCCAGAATTCAGTGGAAAGTGGGGAAAGAAAGTCTCTTAATATGAACGGAGTGTTTTAACACTAGGTTCCCCGATTGCCTACACCTACTCTACTATTTGCAGTGAGATTGCAAAAAATATGATATTCTCTTCTTCTATGATTTCTCACTTTGAAACTTAGTTGTTTGTACATTTCTATTTTACCTTCACGCACCCTCATATTATATTCAATATGACTCGATGGGACTGAATATTTACAGATAACAAACTGTTAAGATACTCCGTTATTCATATCCGCCATTTTCAACATTATTATTTAAGAATACATACCCAACATTGGAATCACGAAAATAAATATAATTTCATCATCATCATGGCTGGAATCCTTCATGATCATTTGGGGAACGAATCCACGAATACCGCTTAAAAAAGTGGTAAAGCACAGGCTCTGCCAAAAAGCATATTACTCTGTTAAAGATAATGTTCGCGATGAAGATGTTTGGAAATGAGTTGCTCTATTTCTAAGTTGGAATTGTTAATTGTAATTTGTAACAAATGTTGGCATTTAAAAAGAGTGGCCATGAGTTTCTTTGCCTGTATCTTCTCATGAGCTCAACCATTTGAACGGGCTTTTTTCAAGTCAAAATTGCACATTTTTTTTTGGTTATTTTGTTTTGCATTTTTTTTCTACTTTATGACATGTCCAAGTAAATGTTAAGCATTTTTATGGAATAAAGATATTTTGACTTTGACTTTGACTTTGACTACGTTTCGACGTAGAGTACCTACGTTAATAAAGAACGTTACTATGTTAATAAAGAATTATCCAACTTGTAAATATTTATTGTATGCATCAATTTATTCCTAACTCGTGTCAGTTATCTATTATGCTTATGAGATAATAACTTATTTGTTACATTTATTAATATTTGTTATAATAACATTATCTTCAGTACAGTTCAAGGGTCGAAGAAGGATTGCTGAGATGCCTAGAATTCAAAACTACCGTGTAAACAATTATTTTATAGTCACATAAATTATAAGCCATAAATGTATTTACTATTCCGGACGCCCAAGGAAGCGCTGGTTGGATGTCGTGATGCAGGACATGAGAGCCAATGGTCTAACCACCGAGGACGCAAAAGACCGTGCAAAGTGGAGTAGGTTGAGTAGGAAGGCAGACCCTGGTAATAGCCGGGATTAATGGCAGGAAGAAGAAGAAGAAAGAAGAAGAAATGTATTTACTATAAACATGTATGAAATGTTTTATTTACCTATAGGTATATTAATATTTTTTAAATGCAGATATTTATTTCTAAATCTTTAACTGTAATTTTTATCAGGGGATATTTCCTATAGTTGTTTTTTTCAATATATCATCCCAGATGAATGGGGAAAAGTAGCGTTTATTTATAATTTCAAAGTGGGGAACGGAGTGTCCTAACACTAGGTCCCTCTGCATACCCTGCTGTGTGAGGGATAGAGAGTGAAGATGATTTAATGTTCACTTATTTTTTTTACTCTTACTTATTTTATTTGTTTCTTTTTAATTACTGTGAAAATTAAATGGAAATCGGACTCACAACCTATTACGTTTATAGTCGCACGCGTGCCATGAATGGCCTCATTAATTTAATAAAACAAAATGTTTGTTAATAATCAATTTATTACGTTAATATTCAGTTGTTTGTTGCAATAATGAGATTCTAAAATTAGATGTAGGTATATATTTCTAATCATCTTTAATAAATGCACTTCTGGGCAAAATTTTAGCAGCCGCTCGGATGTTATGAACGACGGTCACATACGCTTTCTCTACAATTTTACAGAAAATGTTTTGTTGGATTTCTTTCCTTTTCGCGTTGTATTTTTGATTTTTTTCCTTCAGATCTTTATCTATAAAAAATAATTGACATTATAAGTTAATCTAATTTATAAATGTTTTAATTAAACTAGTGGATTCTTTGATACATAAAAAATGTTTATAAAAGAGTAACTAACCTGATATTAATGCCTCTCTCAATTCGGAACTTATGGTCACTTCCGGTTCACTCACCGCTTGGCAAGTTGTAGTTTCAGGTCCAACTTCGTAATGCTCGATGCCCTTGTTGTCAAGTTTATAATCGTAGCCGTACCTAGTTGTTCCTAAAGCAGCTGTGGATATTAAAATTATAAATTTAATTAGCTTCACGCTGTATCCCGCACACAGCGTTGCGTGTGGAGTGGTAGAGCTTAACTCCGCGCTTTAGCCTCAATATTAGAGCGAAGAAACGGAAATATAAATTTAAGTACATATTTCGGTTCCTCGAGTGGGGATTGAACCCACAACCATCGCGTTACTGTCACACCGTTGTGCGCCACGACGGCATCTATTAAAAATTAAAATTAAAAAAATTAAAATGAATTAAAATAAAAAAATATGTGAGTTTTTATTAAACTAATCTAAGTTAAACTATATACTAAAATTGCTTAATTTGAGAAAACCAACGGATGTTACTTAATTTTTATCAATGTAATAATGTAAGTAAATGTCAATTATTAATAAAATCTCTTATCGATTGTAAAATATATTTTATTCTTAGCTAAAATTCTTGAATACGGAAACTAGAAGCACTATGCCATACGAAGAGAGGAGAGGGAGATTTGTCCGTTGTGTGTCTGCCGCTGCTGTATGCAGGCAGGTCAGGCTGACCGTAACGATGCCTTACTTACGGGAGGGAGGCCCCCCTATAAAAAGTAATTTCTTCTAAATATATTTATTTTTTATGTATATATGTAAAATATATTATTATATTATGAATGAAGTATATTTTTATGTAAGTTCTTTATTAACTGCGTGTTCAAGTAACATCACATAGCAGGCTATAGAGTTGACCGAAAAGATTTTATGAAATATTCCTTAGAATAATTCATATTCGTAGAAGAGATAGTAGATTTTTTATTTAAACTAATTATTTATAAAATATTATTTAATTAAATGATTATTTAAAATAATTTTATTTTTTAATCATAAATTGATGATAGTGTTGGTGGCAGCATAATTTATAACCAAAAGATATTTTAAAAGTCCTTAATTAATATTAAATAATACTTTTTGGCGACGAAGCTTAAACATATTCACATAAGAGATGTTTGCACAGCAATGTTGCTTTAAAGAGTTAAAATTAGCTTAACTAGAAAGCTCGGATTTAGAGAAATGTCGGGTCCACGCTTCGGACAGGAGATTAATCGTGAACCAAATTCTCTTGGCGTTTACATTTTAACAACTTTTGAATTGTTTAATTTTTTAATATATACTGTTCTAAATGTAACGTTATTTAATTTAAGCTAGTTTCTTTACCAACAAAATCACATTTCAAATATTAAACTAAAATTGCTTATTGCAACACCTAAAATTAAAATATATTTATTTTTAAATATTTTGTTATAAATAATTGATATTTTTTTATATGGCCTCAAATTATTTATACAATTTAATATTCATTTGAAATAGACATAAACGACTAGATTTGATTTCGCAATTATTTTTTTTAAATTATAGTCTGAAATAACATGTATTTTTTATTTACAATAATATCAGTGTACAACTTACTTCCTTTTATTATGTATGCACCGGAAAATGCTCTAGATCCTTTATTGTGTTCTATCGTGACATCCCCTACTATAGTCAAGTCCATACGAGTCTGCAGCAATACGGATTTCTTATTTTTATCCATTCTGTTAAATAAAGAATATAACAATTAAATTACTAACCATTTAGTTCTGTTAATTTCACAATATATTTAATATTTGTAGCTTATTCTGCATATAGCAGGATAGGCAGAGAGAACCTTGTGTCAAGACACTACGCTTTTTGTCATGACACGCCATTCTCAACTTTCTTCATTTTTGAACTCTGGTGATGGTTATTGAACCCACAACTCTTGCGCCTACAATCAGACTACCAATTTCCTTTCATGCAGGAAATTTAATTAATAAGCATAGCAAAATTTTCTATTGAGATCTCACCTTAATTCAGAAAACTGTTGATCCTTCAGGCCGGTTACATTAAGGTTCTTGTAATGTAATATCGTATCCGCCTTCTCACCCAATTTAATTTCAAGGGATGGAATAAGCAAAGGGTCTATGGCCTTGATGTCGTATGCCGGTATACCTTTGCATGTTTTTTCTAAAAACTGCTGTGTTGTTTTACTCAAGCATTCTGTATCCTCTACTGCACAGGCTATAAGAAGTGACCCTAAAAATTAAGCAATTACGAATAAAATTTCTTCTTACCCTATACTTTTAGAATTATTTAGTAGTTTTTCTATATAAAAGCAACAACTCTACAACAAAGTATCTCACAACACAAATGTATTTTTAGTTTATAAAAGACGACAATAAAATGCATAGGACCGTTAAGTAATATTCTAATACATAATATTGCTATGCTATAAAAAATATAGTGATTTTTGGGTATCTTATTTAAGGGTCCTATTACTCATATGGAGCTTAATACAATTTGTATTGATTAAATTTTTTGCATATCTAAATGAATTTGTATTCATTTATATTCCATATCTCTTTACAGATTGCATATCCTACAGAAAATCTGGGTTTTAAATTGTGGGTAATGTAAGATTAATGTAAAGGCATAAACCAATGTAAAGCTTTATAAATTGTTACTAATTTGTTATTATAACAATAATGTCTGAAAAATGTTGTTAAAAACATTAAGTATTAGTGCTAAATAATATAACCACTTGATGTTAAATTATATTATATGGCCAGCTGGTATTGAGGTAATATAGTAAATATTTCTAATATTTAAGATATGATGGAAGTCATCATGTAGTAAACAGTAATTACTAATTAAGAAGTGATTAAGCACACTTATTATTTATCTTTTCGCTCCAAGTAAGTGTATCTGTACACATTCTTAAGCCATGATATATTGAAAACCATCGTACTTATATTACTTAAGGGAATAGAATTCTTTCGTTCATACATTGTTAAAATTTTTATACCTCAATAATTGTAAAGAAATATTGTTATTAATATTACTAATGCAGGCTTAAAATGGGATTTGAACCCATAACAAATTGCTGGCTCAAAGTTGACTTTTCTATTTAGTAAAGCATCAGTATTGTTCCTAGTAGATAGAATAAATAAATAGAACCTACCCCCATCACACAAAACGCTCGTTGAAAATACAAGAAGCAAGAACACACTTAAATAATCCATCCTGCCAGGTCAAATCTCACAGACAACTGATAAAGAACTAAAATCGTTTCCGTTAGTACATGTCCAGTATATATGATCATAATGTTAGTGCAAATATCGTTATAAAGAAAATAACTTCGCTACGTACAGAGGTCAGATATTATCAGCGAGACAAGCGTTTGATAGTATTAAATGTAACTGTCACTGTTATTGTGGTTTTCGTTGTTTTTTTTAATATTATATTATTAGAAATCGGAAGCGGTTAACGATTTTAAAAAATAAGATAAAAATCGTCTATATTTTTCTAAATTATTCGGAAAGAGGTTCTAGGTAATTGTAATAAGTGATATGTATCATCTAATAACAATACTTCACACGAGCTTCCTTCCAATAAGGGCTGTTGCTTACAAGCAACTGTCCCCGTTTGACACAATTCCACTGCTTTTACAGTCTTTTTCACTTACTCTTTTACACGAGTACCCTAACAATATTTATAACAATATATATAATGCCTCGAGTGGGGATCGAACCCGTAAACGTTTCGGTACAGTCACACCCTTGTGCCCCTCCGCCATGACGGTCTTAGAATATAATAGAAACTACTACACTATCCAATGTTTGTAATATTACTATGTAATACGAGTAACGTTTCACGTATCTCCGTATAAGCGAGAGCCGGGTTCATATATAACTCGATAAGAAATACAATTTATTCCTGTTTTGTATCGGGCAAGAAATGTATTTGCTTTTAATTCTCTTTTTTTCTAATATGCGCTACAACTCTAAAAGCTTTTTTTTAGTTCAGAAGTCTCTTTGACCAACTTCAGGTTTTTAATGGTGTATAGTAATTTACAAATTAAATCATTTCATTTGATACTCATAATATAACCGATATTAGGTAGGTTGTGCGAAAATTTCTTTGTGATTGCAAGTGGAAATTAAACTTGGAAGATTTCACAAGGCAAATTTAATAAATATTTAAAAAATATTTGTATTACTAAATTATTTCATATTACATGTTATTTTAATTTAGTCATTTACCATTTCTGTTTATGAGGATACATGTTCATAAAAAAGGAAGTCTTTAAAAATTCAACTTATTAGAACAATTGGATAATTCACTTACTATCAGGGGCCGTGGCGACGATAACTTTTGACATTATGTACGATAAAACATTTTAAAAAGACGTCAAGAACAAGTACTTTTTTATATTTTTAGATCTAGAAATCTAGAATCCATATACCTAAAGCATGTTATATACATGAAATATTTGTGTAAGCAATGCGTATGTCTTTAACTATTATTGCATTCCATATATGGATTACTATAATTGAACATAGTCCTGGGTAATTATTGAACAATTTGTTTACATTGCTATTTATTAAAAATGCAATTAGAGGTTACCTTGTATATAATCCTTTTGTTTGTACATATGCTTTTAATTGATATCCACTACTGATAATTGATAAATTTTAATTTTAAAACTATTTGCGTAAGATTAAGAAGAATAAAATATTTAATATTTTTATTTCTTTGATCTGGTAACAAGGGACCGCGCCACTCAATTCAATATGCAATGCCTCGAGAAGTCTGCGGAAAGTGGGGGACGGAGAGTCTTAACACTATCTACCCTACCTAGCGGGATACCGCGAGAGGTTATAAAAAAATGAATATATTGAGTGAGTCTGTTAAAAATAGGTCCATTTGTCTATTTCTAAATATGTTACAGCTTTGTGCCAGTCTACCTAGAGTGTGTTTTTTTTTAATTCTCTTTGACGAGATGTTTAGTAAGTTTATATTTATCAATAAGTTTTAATAAACAATTGATGACAATTTTTTATATACATAAGAAATATGTTGGAGAATAAGTTAAAGATTATTAAATCATTTTTGAAATGACTCTAAATACACTAAAATAACTGTATTTCTTTCTAATTCTACCAATTTGCTAACCATTGTCAAAAACTATTATTTCATATTGAAGTTTAAACGGCCGATATCGGTTTCGGCACACTATTCGCCTTTGAATGGAATCATCCATACAAAACGCAGTGAATAGCATGAGCTAAAACCATAAAAGGATAAAAGTATAGACAAATCTAGTTTATATTCAAAAATTTGTTACTTTTCTCTCGTCTAAATGGTTTTGAATTTCCAGCCACTTGGCAAGTCATCCACGTGCCAACAATTGCGTTTTTGGGCGTATAAGCCTTATGTATGGCTGTAAACGTGTTACGAACATTTGAAACGTGTTCAATTTAACAGAGAAATAAAATTGTTACGACGCAAGGTGGGTTATCTAGGGGCCGAATTCTTAACCTTGTGTGTGTGTGACATTGGGGTTATTAGAAAATGTATCCATGAGTTCTTAGTATTTCACTAAGTCAAATTATGCAAGGTATCTGATATCGAGGCCTTTGTACTGCAATGGAAGGATGTGCTTAATCGATGTTTGGCATGGTAACGGGTTAAAGTTCCAGCAGTATATGTTTTTTTTAGAAAAAGTAATTTCTTTTATCTCATACAAGTCAAATGGTTGTATAATGTCTACTGCCTACTAATCTATCTATATCTATATATATAAAATCGAAAGGTCACTCACTCATCACGAAATCTCAGAAACTACATGTGCTAGGAATCTGAATTTTTGCATAGGAGTTATTTATAAGACGTAGGTGCTCGCTAAGACGGGAATTTGCAATGTTCGACTTCTAAGGGGTTGTTTTTGGGGTCGAAAGTTTGTATGAAACTTCGTTACTACAAATGCTAGGAGTCTCAAATTTTGTATAGACGTCACTAGGACGTAGTCATGGAGACAGAAATTAATAATAACATAGTTCACGCGGGTGAAACCGCGAGCGGGCCGCTAGTATATATATAAAATCGAAAGGTCACTCACTCATCACGAAATCTCAGAAACTACATGTGCTAGGAATCTAAAATTTTGCATGGGAGTTACTTATAGGACGTAGGTGCTCGCTAAGACGGGAATTTGCAGTATTCGATTTCTAAGGGGTTGTTTTTGGGGTCGAAAGTTTGTATGAAACTTCGTTACTACAAATGCTAGGAGTATCAAATTTTGCATAGACGTCACTAGGACGTAGTCATGGAGACAGAAATTAATAATAACATAGTTGACGCGGGTGAAACCGCGAGCGGGCCGTTAGTAATGTTATATACCTCGCAATTGCAACCCTTAATTTTAAAGATTTTAAAATAAATATACCATTTTCAATATTAGAAATATTTTCTTTATTATAATAAACTATAGTTAAGACACCACATTGTCCATTTTCCGCCGAATTCTGGAGGCATTGCGTGTGAAGTGGCGGAGCTCAACGCCGCGCTTTGCCTTTACACCAAAGCGAAGAAATAAAAAAATAGAAATTTTTTATTTCCTTGAGTGGGAATCAAACTCACAATCTGTCGCGTTTACATTCACACTTTGTGCACCTGCGCCACGATTGGCCTGAAACTGTTATTCATATCGATATTCTCTTATTTACATATTTATCAATGCACTTGTATTTCAAAATACATTTATTTATTGAATATATCTCATTCTAAACCATATCTGTATGACAAATATGTACACATAGATTGCTTTTTTCTTTATACAGGCACCTTATAAGGGAGATTTAGTATTAGCCAAAGTTGTAAGGGATATGTAATATATTAAATCAAATTTGATATTAATTATTTAATGTCCACAGTAAATATTAGACGCTTTTTGCGTCCCGTTTTAATAGTATAATTATTTTTAATAGTACAAAACGTGCTTTCGCATTTATAATAGGACTAGCGGACGCGCGCAGCTTCGCTTGCGTAATTAGGGGTGAATTCTAATAAACCACGAAACATGTGTTCAATGAAATATTTTTAAGAGTGTAAATTTTAAATTTTATAAAAATCCGTGGTGATTTAAAGATTTTTCCATACAAACTTTCAACCCCTTATTTGCACCCTTAGGGGGTGAATTCTAGAAAACCATGAAACACATGTTTAATTAAATATTTTTAAGAGTCTAAATATCAAATTTTATAAAAATCGGTGGCGATTTAAGAATTTTTCTATACAAACTTTCAACCCTTTATTTGCACCCTTAGGGGGAGAATTCTAGAAAACTATGAAACACGTGTTCAATTAAATACTTTTAAAAATCTAAATTTTAAATTTTATACGAATCGGTGCCTTCTTAATTTTTTTTCCATACAAATTTTGAACCCCTATTTCATCCCTTCAGAGTTAAAATTTTTCAAAATCCCTTCTTAGTGGATGTCCAGATTACGAAAGTAAAAATCTTTTCAAATTTCACGTTTCTACGCACAGCGGTTACGGCTGTGCGTGCGTCTTACCTCAGTCAGTGAGGACAGGTCCTTTTATATATATAGACTAGCGGACGCGCGCAGCTTCGCTTGCGTATTTAGGGGCGAATTCCAAAAAACCACGAAACATGTGTTCAATGAAATATTTTTAAGAGTCTAAATTTCAAATTTTATAAAAATCGGTGGCGTTTTAAAGATTTTTATATACAAACTTTCAACCCCTTATTTGCACCCTTAGGAGAAGAATTCAAGAAAACATGAAACATGTATTCAATTAAATACTTTTAAGAGTCTGAATTCCAAATTTTATGAAAATTGGTGCTGATTTAAAAAGATTCTATACAATATTTCAACCCCTTATTTGTACCCTTAGGGGGAGAATTCTAGAAAACGATGAAACACGTGTTCAATTAAATACTTTTAAAAGTCTAAATTTCAAATTTTATAAAAATCGGTGCCGATTTAATTTATTTTCCATACAAACTTTTAACGCCTATTTCGCCCCTTTAGGGTTAAAATTTTTCAAAATCCCTTCTTAGTGGATGTCCAGATTACGAAAGTAAACATCTGTCCAAATTTCACGTTTCTACGCACAGCGGTTACGGCTGTGCGTGCGTCTTACCTCAGTCAGTGAGGACAAGTCCTTTTATATATATAGATTAATTATTTCAATAGTAGGCAGTAGCGAAAACTAAACGTTCAGTAATACCCTTCCGTAAATCATTGGACCACTAAACTAATATTTACTGTATTTTCCAATGAGGTTTTAGAATATTTATAGCATACGAATTTTAGAGTTCCTTCTTTCCTTTTTGTTTTATTAAAATGTATTATATCTTTTGCCAAGTTAACTTAGTTAGTTTGAGGCCGTCGTGGTGCAGCGGCACAAGGGTGTGAATGTAACGCGACGGTTGTGGGTTCGATCCCCACTCGAAGAAGTGAAATATTTATTTACATTTATATTTTCATTTCTAACATAGAATTATCAACTTTCGTCTAACATTAATAATCAAAATGAAACTGGATTAATCACAAATGGTTGACCCATTTCGGTAACTGCCCATAAATGTCATCGAGACCTTCGCAGCTTGTTCAAACGTTTTATATACTGTTAAATTGGAAATGGAGCAAAGTAAAAATCCTTTTCGGTTAGAACTTTATAAGACATAAATATTTAAGCTATTTGAGGATTAGCTACGTTTCAGTGACGATGGGTGCCAGTGCCGGTTTTAGCACTACCGGCGCCCTGGGCGAAATTTTTTTGGCGCCCCCTAACTACAATTCAATAACATACAAAAAAGGGAATGGGTACAACGAAATAACCATCTATTTAAAAAAAATAATGAAAAAAATTAATAAAATTTCACTTCTTATAGCCTTTCTATCTGCGAACTCTTTTATTAGGCATTCAAAGTCTATGTTTTCTGCAATTTTATTTCAAAGTTGTTAAGATCACTTTGTTTTTTTTTTTAGATCTTCGACTATTTTAAAGGGTATCAAAAGGAAAGGGGCATCACAGTCGACGATCACTTTGTTTTTTTTTAGATATCAAAGTCGACGATCACTTTGTTTTTTTTTTAGATCTTAGACCATTTTAAAGGGCATCAAGTCCCATAAGCCGCACCGGGCAGCAAATACCCTAGATACGCCATTGCAACGAGGAGATATCTTTGCGCAAAGCGCCCTAAACGGGCGTCTACGGCGCCCTTTTTATCCGGCGCCCTTGGGCGGTCGCCCAGCCTCGCCCTACCCTAACGCCGCTAGTGATGGGTGTTGTAATGCTTGTAAATAACACTAAAGCCTCTTATTTTTATATTTTTTTGGGCAAAATGAAACATAGAAGAAGTAATTACCATAATTTCATTCTCTATATTCACAATACATATATTTAAAGGAAAATCGTATATCTATTATAAATTCAACAGTTATAAATTTTACATGAAACAAGGCCAATTAATAATTTAACGATTCCGGGAAACGCCTACAATAATACAGGTATAAATTATTATGAAATTACACATACCATATCTCCCAAGTATAATTTGCAGCCAAAATTATAACATTCAGTCAGGCATAATATATTAATTGCATATTAAAGTGTTTCATTAGCCCAAATAAGTGTTCTTCGTTCTGTCCGAATTCGAGACATTGCGTGTTATAGAGGCGGAGCTTAACGCTACATTTTGTCTTTAGTTTGAAGCGATCATCGAATTCACAACCATCACATTCACGATAATCTTGAAAATAGACTGTAGTTTCAAATACCAATAAAAAATGAGACGAAAAATGAATTTCTACTGATATTAATATAATTACTTGGTTGTTATGAAGAGTAGCTATCATAATATCAACTACAGCGACCCATTTCACTATTGCGTGACGATAGCTGATTAACAAACGATATCAACGTTGTTAACAGTGTTTCAAACATTTTGTATAACGGAATAACTTAAACGGATGATAATTTCATGCGTCAGGAGTTAGCTCTATGTTCATCGAACACTAAGTATTAGTAATTATTGGAAATCCGTATCAATTTTATGATAATATCCATATTTTGAGATTTTGTACAAATATATTTCATAGGCCTTCGTATGCGACACAAACGTTTGGTTGTGGTTTCGATTCGTCTAGACGAGATGAATTATTTCTCCACCTCTACCTCTTCTACCACTCAACCTGTGATGCCTCGTTAATTTGGCTGAATGTGGGATCTGTTCTCCTGTCTTAGCAGTAGGTACTTTCTGTCTACCCTGCTATATAAGTAGAAAAAGTGTCATTTTCCCTTATACATAACTAAAGTTGCCAATAATGACCAGTTTAGTTATAAAAATACTTAGTTTTCCACATTGTTAACAAATGTGTAGATATCATCCATGTAACATGACACTAATTTATTTGATTTAATTAAGAATTTAAATAGAGAGCAATATACATTAATGATTCATACAGAAATGTAAACAAAATACAGCTAATGACGGATAAATACTGTTAAATATTCTATTCATTGCAGTTGGTGGTGTTTGGGTGTATCGCTTTATGTCGCTTTGTTAAGTTAAACTTAATGATCTAAATGCTAGTTGGCATTAGTGATAGTCGTCTATATGTTATGAATATATTCGTTGGCTTTTCTCATTAGAGACATCTCAGAGAGACTTTATCCTTTGAGCTTTAACAATTATTTGAAGAAGGTATATTTTATCGACATATTATTTTGTAATTTTTTTATTCTTAATTGATATACAAATATGTATACATATATACAAATAAGTCCAAAAACCATAAACAATACATCTTATAAAGAAATTCAAAATTTTATTTTTTCAATTAACAGTAACCATTACATTTCTTTTTAAGATTTTCTTTGTTCTACATTTAAGCACGTTGTGTTGACATAAAATAAAGTATGTTTTACAGTAGATATGTTTGCGAAACACTGTTTTCATAATATTGGGGCTTTGCTGAAGCCGGAAATTAATTAACTTAATGGAAACAATTATTGTAAATATTAACCAAGTTTACCATTAAGCCTGAACTTCTCGCGAGGGATCGCAATTAAATTGAAATAGAGAAATTCCAATTTGCGAGAGTCATTCCTTCAAATTGTTATGACTTAAGTAACAAATACTAACTGGACTCGTTGAGCACATTTCGTTTTACGAATGTTGTTATTATTAATTACTTGTTT
>JAEBDU010009459.1:0-11462 GCA_016802625.1 Heliconius numata | reverse complement strand
TGCTTGCACGCGTTTGCCATGTGCTGCAGCTTTTGAATAAACGTGTAACCCTACCGAGGTTGAGCCAACAAATGACACACCACGGATATCCGGGTGGGTTAAGAACAGATCGGCTTCATTACGCGAACAAGTGACAATATTGAGGACGCCATCAGGTACGCCCGCCTGTTGGTATAATTTAGCAATCTCCATGCAGGTCATTGGGGTAAAGCTAGCTGCTTTGATAACCATCGTGTTCCCCGCTGCGATACATGTTGGCGCCATCCACCCCATTGGAATCATCGCCGGAAAGTTAAAAGGTACAATGCCAGCAAACACACCAATCGGTTCACGGTATAACACCGTATCGACACCGGTTGAAATGTCCATGACGCTTTCTCCCATCATTAGCGATGGCATACCGCTTGCAACTTCAGTGCCTTCTTTCGCTTTTAACACATCACCTAACGCATCCCCGAGTGCTTTACCATTTTCCATGGCACACAAATGGGTTAAGCGTTCTAAGTTAGCTTCAATTAACTCACGAACTTTAAACATAATCTGCGCTCGCCTTGTAACCGGCGTATTTGCCCATGCAGGGAACGCTTTTTTAGCAGCAGCAATGGCAGCTTCAACTTCATCTTTGGTACAGCATGGCGCTTTGGCCAGCACTTCACCCGTGCTTGGATTATAAACATCCATAAATTTATTTGTTGTCGAATCTAGCCATTTACCATCAGAAAAATACTGTAATGTTTTCATGAGTCACTCCCTATCATATGATGAATGGTTCACCAACTTTGCGATAAACCACAACGTTAATATTTGTCATACTCGTGTGCCGCATTGCCTAAACTGATTGTCGTTCCAGACCGGCCTTAAGACGTTTAACTTTGCTGTCTTGCTGAGTATTATGGTGTTTTTTTATTATCATGAGTATAGACAGACGCGTTTTTTCATGGGAATCTGTTAGGTAAATACACCAATACAGATTTAAATTTAATTAATTGATTTTTAATCATAAATTTTTTAACTTAAAATAACAAATTTGAACTGTATTGTCTGGTACGACGAAAATCACAAGGTGTCATAATATGAAAAATATTTTTGTGTTAGACCTCAACCATAGTCATACCACATTAGTGGAACGACTGGTTACGGCTTTTAGCCAAGCGATTACCGACAAAAAATGGCCTGCTGAAACCAAATTGCCGTCAGTACGACAGTGTGCCCAACTATACCAAGTGAGCACATTTACTATTACCGAAGCCTATAATCGACTGGCTGCCGCTGGATTAATTTATGCAAAAGATCGCTCTGGTTATTTTGTTGCCGCATCTCACTCAAAGCCGATTGAACCATTACCTGAGCCGTCATTGGTTGATTTACCGATTGATGATTACTGGCTATTAACCAATATTTTCGATCAAGCCAATAAATACACGCATTTTAGTTGTGGTTGGCTACCGCCCGATTGGTATCCGCAAGATGAAATTGCCAAAGTGCTACGGGATATTGCAAAACAAGATATTAGTCAAAGCGGTTATGGTGAACCGTATGGTTATTTACCGTTACGGCAACAATTATGCAGCCATTTAGCAAACTATATGATCCATGCAGCGCCCAATAATATTTTAATCACCCAAGGCGCAAGTTCAGCGCTGGATATCATATCAAGCACGCTATTAAGACCTGGCGAGGCTGTGTTAGTTGATGATCCAGGCTATTGTAATTTTTTATCGTCATTGCGCTATAAACGAATGAAATTGGTTGGCATTCCATGGCACAGTAATGGCCCTGATATTGAACAAATGGAACGTTTAATTAAGCAAGAAAAGCCACGTTTCTATTTTACAAATCCTTGGTTACAAAATCCAACTGGGGCAAGCTTAAGCCTTGATAATGCTTATAAAGTACTTCGTTTGACAGAAAAGTATAATATTAAAATCATTGAGGATAACGTCTCTGGTGATTTGATGCCGGCCAATAGTGTCACATTAGTCTCCATGGCGGGCTTGGATCAGGTGATTCATATCCGCAGTTTTTGTAAAACCCTACAGCCCAATTTGCGCGTGGGTTATATTGTTGCCAATCAACAGTTATTAGAAAAGTTGGTGCATTACAAAATGATGACCAGTTTAACCTCAACCGAGTTATCCGAACGCGTGATATTATCGATTTTACGGGCCGGTCACTACGCCAAACACATTGAAAAACTCGGCAAAAAACTGGCTCAAGCACACAGTATCACCGCTCAACTTTTAACGTCACTAGGTTGGGAGTTATTTGCACGCCCAGAGACGGGGTATTATGTCTATGCTCGACCTAAAAATCGCCAAGTCGATTCAGAAAAATTAACGGAATTAGCCAAAAATAAAGGCATCGTTTTTGCACATGGTCGGCTCTTTAGCCCAACGCATCAAACCAATTCGTGGATTCGTTTTAACGTGGTTTATACGATGCTTGGCCAACACGTCTTAAAACAGTTTTTATCATCATTAAACAAACAAGGTATAACTTAATTCATTAAAATCAGTCAACACACATAAAAAACCACCGGTATTCGCCGGTGGTGTATAACCTTGATATGATGATTATTGACTAATTGTGGCTAATAGCGCATCAATCGACGTTTTTAAACCTGCTTCAACACTCATGGTTAAATCTTCCATCTCTAACGACACATAGCCGTCATAACCCGTCATACTTAGCACAGAAAAAAACTCCTTCCACCACTGTAAATCTTTACCACAGCCAACGGCCACGTAATTCCATGTGCGGTTTTTGGTATCTGTCACGGGTTTATACTCAAGCAAACCATCAATATCGGCAAGACCTCGTTCAATACGGGCATCTTTACCATGTACGTGATAAATGGCGCCTTCGAGTTTGCGAATTCCGGCGATTGGATCGGCGCCCATAATCATCAAATGTGAAGGGTCGAGATTCATACCGATAATCTCACCAACGGCTTCACGTAAACGTAATAACGTTGAAGGATTATAAACAAGCTGGCAGGGGAACTCTTCTAATGCAATTTGCTGCACGCCGTGTTGCTCAGCATGCTTGGCAAATGCTTTCCACCATGGAATCGCGACTTGATTCCATTGGTAATCAATCACACCCGGCATATAATCAGGCCATGAAATGGTTGATGTAATCCAATTTGGCACTTTATCATCAGGCCCACCACCGGGTAAACCACTCATCATGACAATTTTTTTAACGCCCAATTTGCCCGCCAGTTCAACGGTTTGATAAGCAGTTTTAGTGTGTAATGCCCCCATTGCCCCCGGAGCTAAGGGATTCCCCGAACAGTTTAAAGCCGCAATCGTCATACCGCGTTGTTCAAGTTCAGCTTTAAATGCCACTAATTTTTTAGAATCAGATAACAGCTCAGCGGTTTTCACATGGGGGCAACTTGCCCAGCCACCCGCCGTCATCTCGACCGCATCAATGCCGTATGCTTTGACTTTATCAAGCATCTGCGGATAAGGTAATGCGGCTAATACATCTGTACATAATGCAAGTTTCATAATGATTGTCCTTATATTCAAATGATTAAGCTTTACGATAAAAAGCGGGGCAATCGGGAATATCAACAGGTGTTATTTGACCACTGGTTAATGCCACCATACCCGCCGCGGCGGTTGTTGAGGCGACAAAACCATCCCAAGCTGATGGCCCCTCGACGCGTTGCTGTTTGGCATTATCAACAAATGATTGCAATTCAATATCGTAAGCCACAATAAAACGTTCTCGCCAATCGGCATTAACATGCTCACTCAATTGACCACGAGTGCGTACTGGTACTTGTAATGGTGATGGCATATAAGCAATACCGTCTTCACATACCACATCACAACGGATGTCATAGCCATATTGACAATTCACAAACAGATCAATGGTGATAAGAACGCCTTTTTTGGTTTTGAGGAGTACCATTTGTGGATCTTGCACACCATGATGTGCATGTTTAGTTCGACGTGGTGAGACAACTTGAATCGATTGATAATCATCATTAAGTAGCCAGCGCATGATATCGAACTCATGCACCATACTGTCGGTTACCCCCATATCGGTAGTATAACTATCACCTACTTCAGCATTATGATGAACACATTTGACGACTAAGGGCTCACCAAGTTGACCGCTGGATAATGTGGTTTTTAATTTTCGATAGCAGACATCAAATGAACGCATAAACCCCACTTGAACCAATCGTTTACCGGCTGCCATTTCAGCTTTAACAATCCGTTCACAGCCTTGCGCAGTGACCGCTAACGGTTTTTCGCAAAACACGGGTTTGCCAGCTTTGATCGCCGCTAAGACATACTCTTCATGTGTAGGACCAGATGAGGTAACTAAAATGGCATCCACCTCAGGCGATGCGATCACATCATGTCCATTATCATACGCTTTACCCATTATCTGATATTGATCAAAGACCTTTTGCACTGATTGCACATTGATGTCTGACGCTGCAACAATCTGACAGCCATTTAACACTTGGGTACAACGCCGAATATGATCTTGGCCGATCATCCCTACACCAATAACACCGATTCTTACTGTCATGTTACCCCCTTATTTAATTGTATTTTAATAATTTTTTTAACTTGATAATTTATTTAGCCACAATTTTTTATATTTACCTGGCGACATACCAATGACTTTCTCAAAAATATCATGAAAATTATTCACATTACTGTAACCAACTTTGCTAGCAATTTTAGCGACGCTATCGTCAGTATTCAGTAGGAGTGATTGTGCTTCGCCTAATCGGCGCCGAATGATGTATTGTTTAGGCGAATAGCCCGAGAAAGCTTTAAAAGAGTGAGAAAGATAATAACGATTAACGTTTAACGCATGGCTAATCGAGGCAATATCAATTTGTTCCAGATAGTATTTGTCTAAAAACTCTTTAATACGTTGCCCTAAAGTAATTTTTTTATCACTCAGGTGTTGCTGACGTTCATCAAAAAGGTGGCAAACGGTCAGTAATAAATTTAAGGTGATATAATGGATGATTTCAGAGTGGATCGCTTGTGTTTGCGTCGCATGCAAGATCAATGAGTCAAATATTTGTTTGATTTGTTCCGTATAAATGCCGGCATTGGCAACAGGTTGTTGAGTTTTTGCAATGAGGTGATTTAAGGGTAACTCATTGAGTTTAAGGTGAGTGATACCACAACTGTAAATCATTAAATCATGACTTGGTAGCGGCTGCTCATCGTGAATATTACTGGCATTAAAAATCAGATAATCGCCTTTTTTGACACTGTAAAATTCACCGCCAATAATATAATTACCTGTCCCTTCATAAATAAACATGATTTCTAATCGGTCACTATGGCTATGCATAACACGTGGAATGGCATCGGCTTCACCTTGTGCCTGACAAACAAACAGTAACTGTGGTTTACTTTTAAAGCTTGTTGTCGGTTGGCTAGGATATTTGATATCGATTAGCATTTTGTTCTCCTAAGGTAGGTAAAACTTATCATTAATTTAAGGTACATTAACGTAAAAAGTAATCCTTTTTTGTGTTTTCATTTTAAATTTATCGTTTTGATTTTTTAAAGATTTATATTCAACTCACGGACAAATATACGATTTTGTGTGATTGATAAATAGGGATTTGCGACTTAAATTTAATTTTTTCGAAATCGGTCACAAAATAGCACAAGCCACCAAAGCCAGATTGAGTCAATGTTCCCCGCCCCCATAAATGAACGTTTCACCACCGACACTGTTATTGACCTAAAAAAAACCGTTATGGCTGTCTTTTTAAAATAATAAAAACCACGCTAGCTGATGTAATACAATGTGTTTGCATAAAACATAACCAAATGAAATTTATGAATAATTATTTTAGCTAAGGTGGTTATTGAAAAAGAGAATCAATCTTATATTGGGGGTTTTGTGAACTAAATCATATATTATTTGCTTTTAAATATAATTCGGTGAAGTCCTTCGCGAAATTCATATTTTGTATTTAATTTTTCTGCTTCTTTCATCCAAAATGATAGGGCTTATGACAGATTTAACAGGAATAGATTTTAATGCAACATTAATAATTACTATGAACACGAAAGGGCTAAACATGGAAAATTATATCTCGACCAATACGGCATCCGGTCCAAATAGTAAAACTAAAATAGAACCTTTTACCAAGCTAGTCGTTTTATTTGCAACACTCGGCGGTTTACTATTCGGCTACGATACCGGGGTGATCGCAGGCGCACTGCTGTTTATGAAAACAGAACTACAACTCAATTCTGTCACAACGGGCATGATCACCAGTTCCCTACTATTTGGCGCTGCATTTGGCGCACTTGCATCCGGTCGTATCGCTGATAAAATCGGCCGGCGTAAAATTATTTTATTACTGGCAAGCGCATTTATTATTGGTGAAGTCGGTTCATCATTAGCCACGAGTGTTCCACAGATGGTATTTTTCCGTATCATCCTTGGCTTAGGGGTTGGCGGTGTCGCCGCCGTTGTACCGGTTTATATTGCCGAAATGGCGCCAGCAAACCGACGTGGTCAGCTTGTTACATTGCAAGAGTTGATGATCGTCAGTGGTCAATTGATCGCGTATATCTCGAACTTTACATTGCACGAAATCTTTGGCGGCGAAAACAGTTGGCGATGGATGCTCATTATGGCGACATTACCCGCTATTATTTTATGGTTTGGCATGCTTTTTATGCCTGATTCACCACGTTGGTATGCGTTAAACGGTAAATTAGCCAAAGCCCGTGAAGTGTTACTTAAAATCCGTTCCGAAGAGGATGCTCAGTGGGAACTGCTTGAAATCGAAGAGACCGTTGCCGATGAAAAAAAATGCCGAGGGGGCATTAAAGATCTTGCGACACCCTGGATCTTAAAAGTGTTTTTTATTGGTGTTATCTTTGTGATGTTTCAACAACTCACTGGCGTGAATGCCATCATGTATTATGCTCCCACGATTTTACAATCAGCGGGCATGAGCTCTGATTCGGCCTTATTTGCCACTATTGCAAATGGTGTTGTATCGGTGGTTATGACACTAGTTGGTATTTGGTTATTGGGTTTTGTCGGCCGGCGCACGATGGCACTGATTGGCCAGATTGGCTGCACCATAGCCCTATTTTTTATTGCAATGGTAGGTTTTTTTATTCCGGAATTAACCGCGTCCGGTGATGTGAATATTATGAGAAGTTATCTTGTTCTTGCAGGAATGTTACTGTTTTTATGTGCTCAGCAAGGGGCTTTAGCTCCGGTCATGTGGTTGCTGGTATCAGAAATGTTCCCAATGAAAGTGCGTGGTTTGTGTGCGGGTATTGCCGTGTTTACTTTATGGTGTACCAATTTTAGTGTGGCGTTAATTTTCCCTTCATTGTTAGATATTGCAGGTATTGCAGGGACGTATTTAATTTTTGCGTGTATTGCCACCATTGGCTCATTGTTTATGGTGCGTTTTGTCCCAGAGACAAAAGGACGCAGTTTAGAACAGATTGAACACTACCTAAAAGAAAAATATCAATAATGTTACCCTATCATTAAGATCAATCTTCAGTGCGGCCTTAGCCGCATTTTTTACTTAATGAGTATGGGATATCCAAACCGTGTAATAGGTTTACGTTAAACGAAAGCTACTGGATTTAATGATGAACGGATAAGTACGGGGAAAACTAAACATGCCATGGCCGTTAAAAATAGCGAATAAAAAAGGCAGCAGATAGGACTGCTGCCGGCAAAATGATCACTTGCCTAAGAGTTCACGCTCAATTCGTTCACGTGCAGCAGGTGCTTGTACATCCATTTTTTCGGGGAAACCAAAATAAGAGACACACGCAATTGATTCGCCGCCAATTTTAAAGGTACGATTTGCAAAATCCATCTTACGCAGTGTTTCAAAAATACCGTCAAAATCAACGTCCCCTTCCCCCATGGCTAAATGCTGATGCACGGTAGTATTACAACATCCCATACGATTTAACGTCGGCGGATTGATAATATAACGGCAATCTTTTGTTTGATTATACGTATCTGCAAAGAGCACATGCGATAACGAATCGCCTGCATATTCAAGCATATGCCGCACATCGCCTTTACCTTGATCATAAAAGAACCCATGTGGGCTTGAGTACACATAGGTTAAGTTATCACTACGAAATGATTTCACCATATCGACGGTTTCATCATTGAGCTCACAAAAATCGAATGGATGGCTTTGCACTTCACAACGAATACCCGCTTTTTCAAATAACGGGAGTAATTCTTCCATCGAACGAAACCACATGCCATTACAAATTTCAGGTAAGTTTGGATCACCCGATAGTTCGGTATTAATCACCTGTACGCCCAGATCGGCGGCAATTTGAATGATACGTTTCCAGTTAGCGACGGCATGTTGCCGCTGTTCCTCGGTTGGGCCACTCCAACGATAAACAACGATGAGGGAAGATAACTCAACGCCGGTTTTATTTAATGCTCGTTGATACTCGGTTTGGCACTCTTTTGAAAATAGTGGATGTTTATAAAATGGATTAATCCGTGGGTGAGGCGATTGCTCAATGTATTTATAACCCCAGTCAGCAACCCGATGCACCATATCGGTAATTGACATCTGTTTTGCCAGTACATCAACATCAAACGCGATTTTCATACTTTCCCCTCTTTTATTCTGATTATTGGTATGGCGCTTAACTGGGGTGATATGATTCAGCGAAAATCGGTTATCGACCCCAGTGCGCTTTTAAACACAATCTCTTGATAATCAGATTGTGGTTTATTCATCTTAACGCTTAGTACTCGCGCGCCTTTTCAATATTGCTATTTAACCATTGTGCAACATCATCAATACGTTGACTGGTTGAAACTTGTGCCACCCCCACACGCCACCAACTTAAGTATTTATGAATCATGGTTTTGGGTAATACTTTAATATCAATAAGTGTTGAAACCGTTTGATGTCTTGCATCGATTATTGCTGCTTCAAGCTCCTCAGCCGTTCTTACTGTATAAGTCTTACATCCATAAGAGGCAGCATTCATTGCAAAATCAACAGGCACAAATCCACCATCAAGTTTACCGGTCTTTTCATTTCTAAAACGGAATTCAGTGCCGAAGCTATCCATCCCGTGTTCTAATTCAAGATTGTTAATACAACCATTAGTCATATTGTCCATCAGCAGAATATTAATCTTTTTACCTTCTTGAATTGAAGTCACTAATTCGGAATGGAGCATCATGTAAGAGCCGTCCCCCACCATCGAGTAAACGTCTCGTGTTGGTTCTGCAATTTTAACGCCTAAGGCGGCATTAACTTCATATCCCATGCAAGAATAACCATATTCAAGATGATACGTATTAACACCTTTACACTGCCAAACGCGTTGTAAATCACCCGGTAAGCTGCCCGATGCGCCGACAATGATATCGGTCTCTTTTAAGCTTCGATTAATCACGCCTAGCGCGCGACTTTGCGTTAAGCAAGAATCGGTGAGCGCGATAAATTCTGCAAATACTTTTTTACGATCAATATGATCTGCAATTTCGGGAACAAAATCAGTTTCATTGTATTCAACATGATAAACGCGATCGACTTCTTGATGGTAGGCCTCTCTAGCATCGGCAATACTGTCACCCCATTGAGTTTGGAATGAATGCTTAGCAAGGGCGGCTAATAATGCCTCTAAAGCCATTTTAGCATCAGCGACAACATCTACCCCATCGAGTTTCAAAGCATCAAAACGGCAAATATTAAGGTTCAAATAATCCACATCTGGATGTTGGAAAATCCATTTTGATGATGTCGTAAAATCCGTATAACGTGTACCAATCCCAATCACTAAATCAGCCTGTTTAGCGAGTGTATTAGCCGCTAAACACCCCGTTTCACCAATGCCACCGACATTTAAATAATGTGAAGAAACAATGGCGCCTTTACCTGCTTGAGTTTCAGCAAATGGAATCGCATATTTTTCGGCAAGCTGACGCAGCGCATCTGCGGCTGCCGAATATTTAACGCCCCCACCGCATACAATCAGTGGTTTACGCTTGCTGATTAATAACTTAATCGCATCGTCAATCATCGGTTGGGTTGGCGGGGTTCGTTCAATACGATAAACACGTTTTTGGAAAAAATAATCAGGATAATCATAAGCTTCACCTTGTACATCTTGTGGTAAAGCCAGCGTTACGGCTCCCGTTTCCGCGGGGTCGGTTAATACCCGCATCGCATTCACACAGGCGCTCATTAATTGTTCGGGTCTGGTAATACGATCCCAATATTTGCTCACAACTTTAAAGGCATCATTGGTACTAAGGCTTAAATCATAAGATTGTTCAATTTGCTGTAAAACCGGATCAGGTTGGCGGGTAGCATACACATCACCGGGCAATAGCAGTAATGGAATTCGGTTTGCTGAAGCAGTAGCAGCGGCGGTAATCATGTTGGCTGCGCCTGGTCCAACGGATGATGTACAAGCATAAATTTGACGACGAAGCTTTTGTTTAGCAAAACCAATTGCCGCGTGGGCCATACCTTGTTCATTACGGCCTTGCCTCACGATTAACCCACCACTATCTTGCTCTAAAGCCTGGCCTAAACCAATTACATTACCATGACCAAAGATACCAAAAATACCTTCAATAAATTTTATCTCTTGCCCATCAACGTCAACATACTGATTATCTAAAAACTTTACTAATGCCTGGGCTACTGTCAGTCTGATTTTTGCCATAATACCCGCCTCACTATATTAATTTTTATCGTCAAAGCATTGTACAATATTGGTAAGCGCTAAATTGTTATTGCTGCCTTACATGCTTCCAACCCGTTTATAAATTTTTAATTAATGCCACTAAATGGTTTACTGCCTCTTTTTCATCTACGCCTTGTGCTGATATGGTTAGCGTACAGCCGTGAGAGAGGTTTAACGTTTGTAAACTAAAAAGTTTTTTTGCATTGGCATTTTTACCGCTCGATGTCACAGTAATATCAGACTGAAAATTCATTGCTTCTTGAACTAATCGCCCTGCAGGCCGCGTATGGATGCCATTGGGTGAGGTAATTATCACGTCTTGCTGATACATAGTTTTATCTCCCTAAATACAAATTAATTATTGGGTCATGACCGAGATTTATTTATCTTGTTTAACCGGATAAGCATCGCTATTTATCCACGCATGATCAGCTTCCCATGTAAAACGCCATTGACGTACAGGCCCTGCCATCACATTTAAATAATAGCTATCATACCCCGCGATTGTTGCCACTGGGTGAAACCTTTTGGTACTTTTACAACATCTTTGTCATACGCTGCAACGCACTCATCCAAACTTCGGTCATCGGTATAAACACGTTGCAAACAAAAGCCCTGTGCTGGATTAAAACGGTGGTAATACGTCTCTTCTAATAACGTTTCATTAGGGAAATTGTCTTGATCATGTTTATGGCTTGGGTAAGAGCTGGTATTTCCTTCATCGGT
>JAEBDU010009455.1:0-12794 GCA_016802625.1 Heliconius numata | reverse complement strand
AGCAGGATACGCAGAGGCAGCTTAGTGTTAAGACGCTGCTCCTCCTTCTCCGCTCCCCACTTTCCACCGAAATCTGAAGGCATTGCTTTTTTAGTGGCGGAACTCATCGCCGCGGTTTAACTCTACACCAGACTAAAGATATGAAAATTAAAAATATTTCATTTCCTCGAGTGAGAATCGAACAAACAACCAGTCGCGTTTATAGTTCACGCTTTTGCCCCTGCACTACACTGGCCTCTAAACTAGAAACTGGAAGAAATTAAATGAAAATATTTAATATCAAAAGGCGAAACGGCGTTACTTTCCGCCATGCAATGCCTCGAGCGGCGGAAAATGGGAAACGGAGTGTCTTAATACATTGCCTCTGCCTACAATTAATAAATTCCATTTAACCTTACGAAAGCTTAATTGAAGTTTATTTTACAATTGAAAAAAAAAAGTTATTACTACCATGTTACCACTCTTGAAGTGACGCGCCATTGATGTAATTGTCAACAACAAATTGCCCGCTTCACGCGACACGACAATAATATCAACCCTGTAAATATTTGGCCTGAAACATTTAAAATGCTTTGCGGTTTTTAATGTTTATAATATGAGACCATTCTTCTGTATTAAAATGTGATTTGTGTGGGCGACATGGTAATTCGTAATAGACGTGGTTAAACGTGGTAAAAATTACAAAATTGGTTTAAATATATTGAAAAAATATTGATCGATCTGGTAAGCTAAATGTGAGGTTGAGTTACGCCACGAAATAACAGTATAGAGCATTATTCTTTCTTTAAGTTATTTTTGTCTGCCCCGGAAAAACCGAATTAATTACACTCTATACGTATATCTATAAATATGCATATTTCAAAATGCTAAACAGACTCTCTAGAAGATATATCAGCATAATTAATCTGTGACATCTTGCTAAATGCAAATAAAACCCTTAGTCCGCGAACGTGAAGAGATATAGCGTCACTAATTTCGCGTGTCGCCCGACAAGTGACGTGACACTTACCGTGACACATGAAACGTCCAATTATGTGACACCGTTTTTCATGTCATAAATGAAAACTATACTTACAGTAATATGGTAATTGTTTTTATGTATGTAATACTTGTGTAATTCAATTATAATATTAGAGGCACAAGCGTGTGACTGTAAACGCAACAGGTTATGGGTTCGATTCCCACTCGAAAAAATTAAGTATTTAATATTTTCAATACCTAACTGTGGTAACAATACAAAGCGCGGCGTTGAGTTCCACCACTCAACATGCAATGCCTCGAGAATTCGTCGAAAACTGGAGTTGATCTTTTTTAAAACATTTATAATATTACCAACAATTATATTTTATTTGTTGAAACACTACAATGTCTAAAGTAAATCGTATTAAATGTCCTCTGGAGTATTATTCGTCTCCATTACGCTTACACCGCAACCGTTGTGTATACTATACTACCCTATATATAGTCGGCTTAGTACATTCCTTATCTACACACCTTCAATACAATAACCATTTTATTCGATATTTTTATCATCGAAAGATAAAGCTTATGTCTTTTGGTCGATATAAAAATAGGCATTACAAAGCGTAATACAAATAACAGATAAATATCAAGTGCCGAGAACTTTACAGACCCTTTATAGTCCTTCTAAGAAGGATTTATCGGCGTTTTAGTATAATATCGCCAATACCCTGTTTATCAAATAAAACTCTATTTGACTTATACACTTTTTGTGAAGAATATTAAAAAGGCTTATTTTTTGAATGTTCTATAATATAATAATTTTGTAACAGTTATGTTTGGAAGCACAATAGTTCTTATTATTATACCAAAATTATTCATATCAACATTGTATATTTCAATATAATAGACTTTTAATTATTACATAATATTTAAATTGGCTGAATTAACGGAGCTTTAATTTTCACTCTTTAACCAAATTAATTGCGTACATTTAGGTATACACTTTTTGGAAACCCGACGCGTTTTGAACATTTTGCAGTAATCCGTGGTCTACGTGGGGTTTTCAAAAATGTAAAATATGAAATATACGCGATTAATCCGATTAAAGATCCATTTAAAACGAATTAGCTGAAATTTGAAACACAAAATAAATTAAAATAAGTAACTTTGCATGTGTGCGTCATGATATTTTTAAAGGTATATAATTAAAAACACCTACATATGTATATAATTAAAAATACACCGTTGTACAATTATTTATTTGAAATAGGAATACCTAGACAAAAATAGATATTTAAAAGTTCAACAACTTAATCGACGTCCGTACTCAACCTTATAATAGTCTTGAAAATTCTATTTAATATTGTAATAATAGGGTATTATTTTCATTCTAAGAAGATATTTATAACCTCAAATGGAAGTTATGTGGCTGCCTCAAATGAGGCCAGATATAGCGCAGATGTGTGAAGGAACAGAAGTGTCTTAACACTAGGTTCGCAGGTTCCCTCTGCCTACCCTGCTAGGTGCAGGATACAGTTTTTTTTTAATTATTATTATTTAGTTCAGCACTACAAACACTGGGTCCGTAGCCTTTAAAAAATGGAAGTTAAATGTCTAATAGAAAATTATATTTACTATTAAGAAAAATCGGGAACAGTTGTTGTTCTCTAAAGATAATTTTCTTCATTTAAGATTTACCATTGTTATACATACATTTATACATACGTGCTTATTACATACATACATACGAAGACGGCAAACCCACCAAACAACCAACAGCTTCACACACTTCATTATAATCGCGACATTACTCTGAAAATTTAATTTCCCTCATAATTTAGTAAACTTGATTCACGAAATTATGGCAGCTGTGTTACAGTTAACAACCTAATAATTCCATATTTCCAGAATAATTGAGAACTGCACAGCGTTGCACTACCTACTGCAACTTTGAACACAAAGCACTTTATTAATTAAAACGTATTTGACCCAAATCGGTAATTAAAACCGTTTTCGAATATAACTCGGGGTTTTTATAAGCATGTCGTATCGAATTATTACTTTAAATTACAATGTTTCTTGAATGGTTGGTAAGCAGAATGTTTTTGACTGATGCTTCATGAGCGTAGGATAATAGGGCCGGGTCGTCCGTGCTTATGGGTAAGGACCACCCGGTAGTCTTGTGTCCACCTCAAATATTTTACTAACTACTACTACACACTACTGTGCGGTTTCGTACGAACTTCCTTCCACAGCTTCAAGCGCCTGTAGCTCCTCTGATGTTACTGGTCGTGGGCGGCGGTGATCACTTACCATCAGATGACCCGTACGTTCGTTTGCTTGCCTTTTTCCATAAAAAAACCTGATGATAAAGCAAGGAATTGGATAGGATCGTTTTTAATTATGAATTTATTAATCTAAACTTTTCTACTCAGTATCGAAAATAAAAAAAATATGTTGAACATAAACATATTTCAAAGGGAGAAGCCTGTAGCTATATTAGAGTCAGACACACACCAACTGTGCCTTTATTGCGTCAATGAGTTCAAACGCAAATTATACAATAAAATATTTATCAAACATTATAATTAACAGAAAAAAATCAAGACAAGCAACTAGTTAAAAGTCCCACCGTGAACAGCCACCGCGTCCGGTAATTTGCAACGTGCATTTACGGCCTTATCACGGGGACCGTAGGAATCCCCGGGACAAACAAAAGTAGACATAAATCAACGTCACTACAGGTTTATCGCGCCTCCGAGCCCCGCCCGCGGACATGAACGCTGGATCCCTTAATGTGTTTGTTCTGGCTGTGGAAAAAGTTTGTTTTATATGCAGATAGCGCGTATCTGCGATGACGAAAGTTCATTCATTATTTTAAACTGTGCTGTTACTCGCGCCGTCTAACTTCGTTCGCTCACCTAATGTTCGAGTTGTGATACTTTATTTAGTCTGCAATTTAAGTATGTTTCAGTTTGAAATTATAAATAGAGATGGAATACCTAAATGTTTGTTTCTATAGAACAAAAGTTAGTTTCCGCACAAAGATGTATTGAATTTGAGCTTTTTTTTATCTCTATTGTTTAGTTAAATATAATATTCGTTCTTTCCACATTCTTTCTCTCTTTCTCCATTTTGTCCACTAGAATATGAACCCTCAATAATCAATTACAAATACGTATCTTCTACGCTGCTATAGCGATAAAAATCTATTTATTTAATTGAGGCTTATTAAATAAAAATATGAATAAAACCATATATTCAATATTTATAATACCTACTATTAATATAAAAGTTGGTAATATATTTTTTTCATATTATTTGAATTTACATTTTCATCAAAAACTTATTTAAACGAGTAGGTTCGTACGTACTCTCGAAGCTCTACTTGAACTGGAAGCGGCATCCGTCTATAGGCAACTTGAACATTCTGAATCACCTCTAATTTTGACCTAAAAACCTTAATCCTGAATTTTAACCATTAAAATGTCAACCATCGACACTCGTATTACATATGGACAATATTAATAATTATATTTTTTTAAAGTTGTATGTATACCTACTTGGGGATTTTAGAAATCAATTAGGTACGTGCTGTATAAATGTTCTTCCCGCACATAGTAGGGAAAACAAAGTGAGCCTAGTGTTAGGACACTCTACTTCCCACTTTCCGCTGAATTCTGAAGGCATTGCGGGTTGAATAGCTGAACTCAACGCCGCGCTTTGACTCTACGACGACGTTGTGTTTACAGTCACACGCTTGTATTTCGGCGCCACGGCATCTTAATAATAAATACTGTGAAATAATTTTATTAAAGGCTCTACAAATATAAAATATACAGAATGGGCAAAGAGAAGTAGTGCCAAGACACTCCGTTCTCGTGTATTGACAAGTTGTTTGTTTCAATATAGTGACGGCGAATGAAAATATTGTATTGCCCCGAATGGGGCACGAATTCCCCTACTTCAACTAATAGTAGTCGAACTGTAAAATATACTGACCTAATATTTGAGAGAGGTACCTTCCTATCTATATAGTACGTATGTTTTGCCAGATTCGCGCAAACAAAGCTCAGCGCTAGGTTTATACATGTATCAATACAAGGGTTGTGAGGATAAAAATAAATCAAAGGATTTCTCAACAAATGTATGACTAAAGATAAGGAAAATACAATAAATTTGTATAATATAAAGTGACTACACGAGGCAGTGGGTGGGCAGAAGTGTAAAACACCGCAACCGGGTTGTAGGTTTGATGTTCACTCAGGGGAACTCACTTCTTTTCATTTTCCTTCTGTACTTAGCGAGGCAAATCGCGACAAGTCAATGTCGCTACTAAACACATAATGTCTCTTAATTAAAAAAAAAGTTAAGTATGGAGAGTCTTAACACAAGAGTCTCTTTGTTAACTCTACTAACTACGGAATTAAGTAATGTAACAAAGCAAATACTTAAATAGCTGATTATTTCTATTGTATTAATATAAATATTTCAACACATATGTATGTATGTTTGTTATTTTCTGAAATTCTATAAGTTGTCGATGCAGATACATAATTTGTCAAACATGTTAGGAGTCCCATAGCAATATGGCGGGACTGTCAAATAAATAGCGCTGACATGCTCGTTCCGCTACACGTTCAGTGGTGCGTGAGAGAGTGCATTTCGAGTTTTGTGTATTTTACTATTTAATATTGCTTTTAATGTGCTGCTAGGAACTTAGTGATGTTCCTTTTTAGCTGATTGATATAAGTTATGTAAATAAATATAAGAAAACGATGAATATGATTTTAGTATATTTTCTGTTATATTTTAATAAATAAATTGTAGTTTGTTTTTCTTTATGTAATTTTTTTTTTTTTTACATCCAATTTTCAAAACATTTCGTGTTGACTGTCGCAACTGGGAATCGAACACAATAGTCGCGTTTACTTCCAAAATATAATGAATTAAAACAAATAACAATAGTCATCGTAAATATATATGCTTCAGTAAACCTAATCTGAATTCATACATCATACCGTGGCTATAAATCTGAACACATTTTCTATACACGTTTAAACTGAGTAAACATTTATCCCCGCATCCCATATCTTCCTACTTTATATAAAGTAGGTATTTCATATTAATATTTTTCATATGTATGACAAGAAATAGCAGTCGCAATACTAAAAGACTGAAAATTAAATTTATTTTACAATGTGCATGTTTGCTTTGAAGATGGGATAATGTAAATCATTGTCCTAAGTAAATGTACTGCCAAGACCAATTGACGCCAGTCGTAGCGCAGGGCACAAGCATTTAACTGTAAAGGTTTAAGGTTGTGGGCTCGATTCTCACTCGGGTAAAAATTTAATATTTTCAATACTTCACTATGTGTCTAAGTCTTGATGTCGAGGCAAAAATGTGGCGATAAGTTCCACCACTCAACAAGAAATGCTCCCAGAACTCAGCAGGAAAGTGGGGAACGGAGTGTTTTAACACTAGGCTCCTTATGCCTATCTTGCTACTACTACTTTAATAATTAATATTTATATATAGGTACGATAAGGCTTTTACCTCGTTCGTACGTCATTAAGGTTTCATATTCCCATTGATGATGATATCCTGTTATTTTAGTAAAATTATCATGAAGCATAAACAGTTTTAGCTAGTTAATTACCTGTTTTATATGAATACTGCCTTTGTTTGAATAGAACGTAATTTGGCCTAGCCTTCTATGTACATTCTCTAATAATTATGATATACAATTTCTTTTTTAGTTTTTTGTATTAATTATTTTTAACTATAGATGCATTAACTTTTAGAATTTTTAATTTCGGTTTTGTTATATTTAATTTCTCTGTGTTTTAATAATACCTAATTGAAAAAGCATTTTCTAAAATTATGAACAGGTTAATTTCGAAAATATTTTACTTCACCAGGAGCTGCGATTGCTTTCTTTGTGATTTAAATATACAAATTTCCGTGTATAATTAAAAAAGCTAGTGTTTACAAATATTCTACTACTTTTAATATTAATAAATAATAGTGTATTGCAACATTAATATACTTACTACAGTAGTTTATCCGCTTCAACTTTGAAATTTCATATATTTTTTATTCAGACATTGCACTTGTGTCGTGCTCTAAGTATATTATTTAGCTACGAATAAACCACATAATTCCTGTTACCTATAATACTTTCAGCCTTTCGCTGACCACGCGAGCTGGAAGCACTTAATTGTCGTAATTATAGACACGAAAGAACTAAACTTAATGATTAAACATAGCTTGTAATCAAACCTTACATTATTTAAACGCCCAGCGCCATATAAAAGTCTATTTTTATATTTAATGGCTAGGTTAATTTGTTGCTATTATTGTATGTCACGTTTATTATATTTTATATAGTATTCTTGATGTGGTTTTTATATATAAAATTTTATATCTGATTACTTTTTTATGCGACGGGTTGTGGGTTCGATTTCCACAAGAGGAAATATTTTTTTTATATAACATTTTCATTTTCTTCGCTGTGGTAACGAGGCAAAGTGCGACGTTGTATTTCGCCACTCAACGCAGAAATTGGCAAAAGTGCCGGGAATGGCAACTGTGTATCTTAATGTTAGATTCCATCTGTCTACTCTGATATATGCTGTATCCTACACCGTGAAGCTAAAAAAGCTTTTTTATACTTTACATTTACAAACAAATTAAAAATAGTAGACATATATATACATTTTATTATTTTCTAAAAACTTAAGAATCTAGTTCGAAAATATTATTAATTTTTCAGAAAACTTTTTGATTAAGAATTCTTACATTAACTACTAAATTGTACATTCTATATAAGTCTTGTCTTTACGTCGAAAAACATTCTTTATTTTTTTCAACATAATAAACAAAACATAAATCTCCTTCGAAAGCTGCGGACAAGGCTCCGTGAATCCTACACACCCGCGATGGGTGTTTCTCGGTCTGGAGATCCCTTTAAATCAACCAAAGAAATAACCAAATCCTTCTGAATGAATAACAAAGATAACAAATAATAGCAAACATAAAATATTGTACATTTCATATTTTCTTTTAAGTATAATACTTTAGATTTATTCATATGATTTAAAAATTATTTAAATTATTTTTATAAACCTCGAAGCCTTGTATCCCACTCGAATTGAACATTTACATATACATATATTGTTATTTCTCCACTCTGATAAGCCTTATTTCGGCACTTACAATATCTTAAAAAATCATCGAAATTCTCTCCATCCTTCTCAATACAGCTGGAACATGAGTGAAATAAAAAAAAAGTGACATAATTTTTACTTTTCTTTAATAAAAGTCCCATAAAATTTACATGACATTTAGAATGATTCTAAACAATGATATATTAAAAACCTCATACCCTCCACATATCACCGTCAGCGATATGTAACTTTTTGTTCCCCCATAAAGGTTCTGAATATTGCTCTTTTATGGCAACACTCTTAAATTTATGTGCATAGTATTTGTCACTCTTACAAGAAAGCGGGCAGACGGCGAGCTGCTTGGCACGGCGCCGCAACCATGCTGCCTTCCATTGAGTGCCAACAACTGCAAAATTCGCCTTGTTTCTATCTAGTTTATGGCGACCGATTTTACGATATACGACTATCTCCAAAGAGTATGTGTGTAAGTTGAGTTGTAAAACTTGCAGTTTGTAGAGCAATTTGAATTACTACTAAAACATTATTTTTATTCTATTTACACATTATGTGGAGAACGGAGTGTCTTAACACTAGGTTCCATCTGCCTACCTAGGCCGTATGCGGGATACAGCGTGAAGCTGATTTATTTTTTTTATTTACGCATTATGCCGAATAAATCCAAAAAACTCCAGCTCTCTTACAAGTAGTATCAAATATATTTTGAAATACGTTAATTAATCTAGCCTAATTAGGACCCGTGTATAAGCAAACTAACATTTTTTAAAATATTTTTTCTTTTTTTTCTCTAAGTATCTAAAAAAATATTTAAATATTTAATGAAGCAATAAAGAAATCTAAAGTTGGGCTTTCGTGTTGTTTTTCACGTAAAATAGACCCATTTTACCTAACAAACAGCCATGAATTACGACGAATTTTTGTTAGATAAAATCAAAAATATATTATGTACAATTAAGTTATTCACAAAACTTATTCTAAAGCTCTAATTAAGTAGGCTTTGTATATTTGAGATAAGCTGCTGAGTTCAGTAAAATAGGTATAGACTAAAACTCGTCTAGACAACTAAATATTGACCATGACGCGGGTCGAGGGTAGGCTGGAACAAAACTTGTATTTACATTAAACTGGTATAGCGCCCACATTTATTTAGATTATTTGAATTTTGAGCATATGTGAACTTCAAAATGGAGATTGATACGTGTTAGGTATTTCAACTATTTCGTCGTCTTAGTTTATTACATTTCCTAGTTTTTAGGTACTTCTCGGACTAAAATGTTGTATCGAATAATTTAATCGTAGAAATACATTGTATTGATAAATATATAGCAGTACCTACACACAATTTAAAATTGTAATTTGTCGCTGCGATTGACACGCGACGCGAATGACACAAAAGTAAGTCGCAACCACAAGCTTACAAACAAGTATAAATTAAAGCATACAGTGATTTTAAAATCGCACTTTTACATTGCGTTAATAAAGACGCAAAAAAAAACTACTCTCTTACACTTATGCAGGGAAGATGAGAAACGAACCTAAGACTGTCATCAGGTCGTTCTCCATTTTGCCTTATTTTAGAGTCATAACTTCACATTTACAGGTAATACCAATAGTTCTTAGATGCGTCAATGATATAATGTAATGCGTTTCAATAAAGGTAGTACCACACTTTATACTTTGGATAGTTTGCTATAAGGATTTGTACTTTAGAAACCTGTTCCGTGCTCTATCTCTATCATTCTATGCAATTGTCTCTGTAACTTTACGGTTTTTCCTGTATAACAGGGTAGGCAGAGAGAACCTAGTATTAAGACTCTCCATTCCCTACTTTCTGTCCTTTGAGTTAAATTGGCGCAACACAACGCTGCGGTTTCTTTTGTTATTAGAGTTGCTATGTATACACATGTATACATTTGAAGACCTGTATATGTCGTTTTTCGTTACGTCATATCTTCTAACCATAATTAATATGTCAAATAATATAGTTCACTGTTTTTCGGAACCCGCTAGAATTACATTATTATTAACTGAAAAAATGTAATTATTTTCTCGACAAAAGAATAAACAAGCAACACAAAAAGTACACAAAAACACAAAATAGAGAACTATTTCATTTTTCAACTGTACAGAATGACCCAAACCCAAGATAGCATAATTATTAATTACCGAGAGTCCCGAGCTCTTTGTGTAATCCTCTTTTTGGCTCTCGAAGTTTTGTTTATAAATAAATCACAATCCAATTAACAATTTAAAAATTACTTTTCAGCACTTGTCACTGCTTTAGACTTTCAGTTTGTTTTTTTGTTAGAAAACAATTCTGAACGTTGAGTTGTCGATATGTCAAGACGAAAAATAAAAGCTTTTAAAAAGAACAGTACATAAACATGTGCATTGTGGACTTATAGGTGAATATGTGATACATTTAATCCACATATAGCAGAAAGAACTTAGTGTTAAAACACTCCGTTTTCCGTGAATTTGAGACATTTGTGTCCAGGAAATCAACGCTAACTTAGAAAGTTGAATCAAATTAAACAATATAAACAAAATTCTTTCATTCAACTAAATAATATACGTATAATAAATACCATCCATTTCCATTTAATAGCTTAATTTACTGAAACAACCTCTTGTTTTCCCTCCATCCTTGTATTGCACGTAGTCCAGCGTTGGTAACCAATGGTAGAATCCTATTTACTCAGTTCGCTATAAATCGTCCCGAGGTAAATAAAGTCTACGGTAACAATAAAAGCTGCGCCGTGGTTAAAACAATAACAAGGTGGGTAGGAAAGCTAACATTGCACCGCTCTGATTGAACGTGAAATGTTTTTACATTTCCAACGAATAAAAAGTTGAATAACATCTAGGGAAAATAAAAATAAAAAAATCTAGTTCATATGTTATTAAATGTACCTTTAAATCGTACGTTAGCTACGTTTTAGAAACGTATTAAATTTTTAACGTAGCGGGATTTGTACCCGCGTCTCATGGTCAAAGCGAACCGACCACTAAGCTATACGTTTAATTTTTTATATGTTTCTAAAAAAGTATTTTTCGTTCCTATATGTACGTCAGTTGTTATATATTTACTTAGAATAATTTCCAAAAACAATTTATATTAATAAAGCCGAATCTAATATGTTTATTTCATTTAAATGAATTTCTAATTTGTATATTAATTTTAAGTATAATATAACTAAAATATTTTATGAAAATACATTTTAATTTCTACAAAATGAAATATACTTTGCACTAAATCTTATTTAACTTATTTAAGCCGTCAAATCAAGTTTGTAGTTTGTAATAAAATTGTGTACAGATTAACACTTAAGTCGGGAGTCTGGACTAAGTTGTTTGCTAATTAATAGCATTATCCTTTGTTTTCTTATGTTCATCATTTGTGCTTGGAACGATGTGAAATAAAATAAATAATTTCTTGCGTTTCATTTAGGTGTAGTATTATTATTTCTATTTATAATAGAAATATTTAAAATACAATAAATATATTTAATATAATGTATAAATAAATTGTACATAAATTTATATGTATTAAGCTTCACGGCGTCAAGGGTAATCCCTAGACATAACAGGGTAGGATGAGGAAATCTCAGTACATAGTGAATACTTCAATAGTTCAAGAATTATTACTTGAAGCATTGGGTTTTGAATAGCGGATCTCAACGGAAATGAAATTAATGCTAAATATTCCATTGTCGGTTTGGAATTCGATTCTAACCGTTGCCACGACAGTATAAAAATTAGATGCCGCTTTTTTCAAAATAAACTAGGTATATCCTAAAAGCAAAGCTACTAAAAAGTATTTAATAAAATAATATTTTTGTAGATATTAATCAACCCCCTTGACCTCCCATCTTAATCCTATTATTGGATATTACTAGAAATGATCATTCTAAGCTGGTATCATCATTAACTGTAATAGTTAGCTTCATTAAGATACGAGGCAATGCACATTGATTGAAATTAATACGTTTAAATTATATTACTGATATATTAAGTTCTCTATTCGGTAACATGAAATACTCAATTAAAGCGAATTATGTAACTTAGTTCACTTGAAAGCAGGAATCTCGAGATTGTTAATAATTATTAATTTTGGATAAGGACTTAGTAAATGGATAGTTAAAATATATATTACAAAATAGTACAAGTGAATAATAGAGTTTTGGTAGTTTATGGTTCTATTTATAAGATAAGAAATGGGCCATATTTCTGGCTTGTAAGCTATGCTATAAATAATAGCGTAAGCTGATTACGACTTATAAGTTAAATGAATATACTTTTATTAAATTAGTGAATCAATTTTACATTTTTTAATATAAATTATTATAAAAAAGATACATTTAAAAATATAAAAAAAACCACTCTTCCGAGGGCGGGACAAGGGTCCAAGCCATCGGTGGCTAGGGCTCTAGAGAGAGGAACCTCCGCACAATACGTGCCGTCTCAAGTAATACTGCCTTCTGTATCCGGTTCTTGATCCAACAGCTAAGCGATAGCCTCTTAAGGTGTTGGTCAAGGCTTTTCGCTATTAAACCGTTAACCGAAACCACTATCGGCACAATGATAGTCGCATTGACATCCCACATGGCGGTAATCTCATGGGCTAGGTCCAAATATTTA
>JAEBDU010009445.1:0-17082 GCA_016802625.1 Heliconius numata | reverse complement strand
CATCTGGAACTTGGTTAACATTAAGGTCTATAGGTCAGTCACCCCCCTAAAAATTAACGATTTTTGGACGTCATTATCTAAATAACTGTTTGAGCTGTGTTTATGAAATTTAATACGCGTATATAGGTAAGGGGTCTAAATATTTGAGCCAAATATGACAGGTTTAGGTGGAATAGTTTTTGAGTTACGAATAGGTAAAAAGTGGCTTCAAATGGTTCGTGTAAAATAACACACGGTGCTGCTCGCCAGTTCTGAAACCCAGAACTTGGCCAACGCGCTCCGCGCGTTTTAAATATTATGATTTATGTTGATAGGTTGTATTTCTGTTGATAGGTTTGGATAAATTGTGATGGGAGTTTATTGAAACTGTATCTGATTGGCGACTGTAAAGGCAATAAGTTGTGGGTTTGATCTTATTCGAGAATATTAAATAATATTTAATAATTTCCTATTCTCGCTCTTGTAACGAGGCAACGCGCTACGTTGAGTTCCGGTACTCAATACGCAATGCCTCCAAACTTCGGTGGAAAGTGGGGTATGGAACTGACTAAATGGGAACGGAGTGTCTTAACACTAGGTTCCCAGGTTGTGATGCAAATAAAAATAATTATTGGAGCATTATAATAGTTATTAAAACTCTGTCTGGTAATACAATAATATAATATTGTCCAGTTGGTCTGAAAATATAGACAGGATTTGAATAGTAGAACTTTTCAGAGGTTAGTAATAAACCTCTTGTATAAGCTTACATACAGTTTAAATTTAAATCTTCTCATTGCAAGGCCACGAATATGTCATCATATGAAAATTAAATTAATCTGGTACACGTACACGTGTTCTGAAACGCTGAAAGTGTAAAAATCCGAGTGGCAATTTACCCCGCTAGTACCGTGTGACGGTCATTCGGTGGGCAGAGATGCGTGAATTTGAAATTTAACTTGATATAGGTATTTGCTTTTAACATCTCTTGATTTTTTTATGTATAACCAGATTGTGTTTAAATGTAAATTCACTTAGAAAAAGTGATTTTTACATATTAATATTATGAATATAATATCATATTTTTCTAGCTGTATAGTGTGTCCTGCACATAGGAGGGTAGAGGTAATCTGGGAATCAAATGTTAAAACACTCCGTACCCATTAATGTTATTGTCCGGCTGTATTTTTCAATTTACTTCAAGAATCCGATTTTACCCAAAAATCACAAACTGCGATTGTAGCGAGTTCAATTTTAATGCTTTGGTACATTAAATACGGCGCTGATTTCCGCTACTCAACGCCAAAAATTTCAAAACTTAGTGTCTTAGCACTAGGATATTTTTTCTTGCTTGCTATACAAGAAAAATAAGAGTTGTAATGATATACGAGTACAATAATATGATTGTAATGTAACGAAAAATTCATAAAATTAAAATCAATAACCCAAATACTTAAAATTTTACCTAATATTAAAATTTGACAACGATAAACTTTTTTCTTAGCCCAATTAAAAATATGCAACTCTGGGAAACCAGTACGAAATGAGAATAAAGGAAAAATCCAGTAAAACACAGTCGCTATAGCCAACCTTTTATTGTCCGAAACACCTGAATACTAATTTTTTGGCTAATTTTCGATGTGTGTAATTTCGAGTGCAGACTCGCGTGAAATCACAATTAACATATAAACGTTCACTGGACCCGACATGGTCCCTTTTAGCGAAATTACAAAAGACAAGCAAGGTAACGAGGTCTTGCTATACGAGTAGGTACGTGGTCTAAATTGTACGACGAAACTGCGTTAGTTTGATTGGAGTACCTTTTACTGTTTGCTCTAAAGTAAAATGGCGATTGCTTTATGTTAGCATTGTTCTGACGCCTTTAGCCTTACACGTAGGTAGGGAGAAGAGAGAGAGAGATATATATTTCGTGAGTCGTTTGGAATCGGTCAGTTCTCGATATAGCTACGTTTTGCGAAATGGCCGGATATTTTGCGATGTGCCCAGTGAAAGAAAGACGATGAGAACAACAAATATACATATGTTTCTTAAGTTTAGTTGAGGTGATGATGAAGTAATTATATTTCGCACTGATTGCGTGTAAATGTCTAATAATAAAATATGTTTTTCATTATTATGTAATAGATACTTAGGTTTAGTTTGGCTAGCTAGATTGTTTTAGCTTCATACTGTTTATGCACATGAGGGTTAGGCAAAGGGGATCTGGGATTCTAATATCGAGACACTTCGTTCCCATTAAGATACTTCCGTTAATCACTTGCCGCCGAATTCTGAAGGTGTTCGAAAGTGGTTCGAGTGGTGTCCGAATTCTCATTGTGTGTTGATAATTTAGAAGATGACTTATTTTAATTTAATGTCACATAATACAATTTAAATGATCTACCTGTACCATAATAAATTGTTGCTTGATGGGATCTCTGTTTGTTCTGTACAATAGAATTCATTAGCTTTCCCCATGATCGCTATGGATATGGACCCCATGGCCTGTTAAGCTTATCGGAAATGCTTACCCAAATCAAATAAGTGAAGGGTTCTAGCCCTTCGAAGAAATAAATTTAACCTTCGACTCAAGGGGGCTGAAGCAATATTTGCATGACCTTTAAATTTGGTTAATGTCGAATAATTTATATATGGACAATGGCGTGTATACAATTTCAATATAATACTTTATCGCCTAACATTTTTATACAGTTTTTGTTATTACTTTTTATACACTTTTATTTGAAAAAGTCTTAAGACGTCTGATTAATACAAATGTAGTAAATATTTTTTATTTTTATTGATATCAAATACTAGTTTAGCAATAATAAGAATTGCGTTGAGTTCACTGAGGCACTCAACGGGATCTTCTTAAGACAGGAAACAAAGAAGAAAGTAAAGATTTACTTGACACACTGGTCTCCTCTCTCTGTACTCTCTTAAGTATGGCTTTTTGCATATTAGTTTCTTATTGTGTCCCATACAAATTACCGAATATGTGTGTAATAAAGTCAATTTTCTCTGCAATGTCTCTTATATAGAACTAGAAAAAATTTTTATCATCATTACTACGATAGCCTTATATCAAATAAAATCGACCATATATTATCTAAAATACGAGCCAATAGAGTAACAAAAGTACAATTTCCCATACAATAGGCAGTAGATTGAGAAGGATTATCCGGAGACTCGATTCGATTTGAAATATCCGGTTGAGAGCTTCATTCTATTGCAAATTTAACGAATCTTTTAACCTCAATTGTTACATTTGCCCTTTTTAACTCATTAAATGTGATTGAGAACAGTTATTTTCAATTTATTTGTATAATTGTTATATTTTTTATGTTAGAGAAAACATAAAAATAGGTATATAAACAACATTTACACAGTTACAACATTTACACAGCTATTATGTGCTAAAGGTAGCGTATAGCTAAAAAATCGTTGATATCATAAAAAGAAAGTAAACTAAATTCATTTTGCTTACTTAAATTAGCATACCGCCAAGTTCGCTCTGCCTACCCTGCTAAGTGCAGGATAAGCCTGAAGCTAAAAAAATAAAACTTAACAGCCAGTTATTAACGTCATATAAAGTGATTTCTCACTAAATCAATGCTAAATATCCAATAAATAAATTATGAAACATAAATGAAGACAAATAACGTGATAATTACACACAAAAAACGTGAACATGTAAAAAAAACGCTAAGCAGGTGTTTGTGTTTTGGACGCATCGATCAACTTTTTACTGGCCGTCTTCGACTGACGTTAAGAAAAATGGAAGTTCCACATCATCTGTCTTGCAACAAAGTAAAGGAAGACGTGGCTAATAGATTCACAAATTTTCTTGTGTATAGCAAAAATTGCCTTTATTTAGATTTTTTTACTCCTATATCAATAAAAAGATATGGCTTTGAAAAGTAAAAATAATAAAAATATAGGTACTCACGTTTAGCTAGCACTGAGTTAAATCGACACCACTTTAAATGTACATTTAGTGATAACACAAATAGTAAATCACAATTTCACACAGTACAGTATATAAAAACTCAACCACAAAAATATATATAAAAGAGAACAGGATAAATACAAATTTGGAAAGAAATACTAAGTAAAACAAAGGAACGTATGGAAAGCGCATAGAGTTGCAATCGACTGTTAGTTATGAAATATGCCGTCGACAAGTGGGTAGGAGTAAATATTACGACTCGTTACCGTTTCAGTCGACGGCAGCAAGCGCTTTCATATAAATGTACTAAATATAAATATTTTACAAAAAATATATAAATTACATTAAATATATGTGTTATATAAAAGATAAATAATAAAATTAAAATATTGAAATATATAAATGACATATATTAAACAAATTATAAATATAAATAATAGTTCCCTACATGTGAGAAAGAAACAATTAAATTAAAATTTTATTGTTTTTTAGAAAGATAATTGCAAAATATAGAGATAATACGTAGTTGTTGTTTGTTTATTGCAATGTTTAAATGAAAGTCGGACCCATAGTCCTTACATAATTATCTAACATAGTTTTAGTTCATTTTCTTTTTGTCATGATGGCGTGAAAACAAATAAATTATAATAATATGTTAAATATTATTTTGTTTTCGTTTGTTTAATCGAACGAAAATATACTTACAATGGTATTGGTTCTTACTTACTTTTTTTTCGGCACGCTATATGCCGCATGTAGCAGGATAGGCAGAAGGAGCATAGTTTTAAAACATTCCGCTTCCTACTTATCGCTGAATTCAGTTGAGCCCGCTTGTCTTACAGAATAAATTTATATAATATAAGCGGGCGAAGCCGCGATCCAGTCGCTAGTAATAAATATTACATGAAGGAAGCACGCTAACATTTTCAGAATTCTCAAGCTTGTTACAAAACAAGGGACATGATCAAAAATTTTTACGAATACCGAGTTCATTTGCTGCATTGTTGGTTCATAAACTAGATAGATGTCTTTCGTACAAAGTTTCTATTCGCATTCAAAGTTTTATTAAGTTTACCGTCAAACATCTGGAACAGGTGGAATTGCTATATTTTGTTAGTTTCAACTTTAGCAACTATCATCCTGCCTATATTCGTCCGTGACTATGTAATGAGATGGTTAATATTTATATATTCAAATCAAAGGTATTTCGAGTCATACCGAAATATGCATAGCGTCTAATAAACGTTGCCATAAAATTAAATTACTTATAAGTTTCAAAATGGGGAAGGGAAAGTGATGTAAATTGTGGCCTAAAAAACATTATAATATTTGTATATATCTCTAACTACCTAGAACCTAATGTTGAGATACCCTGTTCCCTAAGCCCTACCGTTAAAGTTCCCAAAGCGATTTTCAACACAGTGTGTTGTGTGTTGAGTAGCAGAACTCAAAGGCGCGCGTTGTTGCGAGTGGGAATCGAATCCACCACCGTCGCATTTAACGTCAGACGCCGTGCCTCTAAACCGTTTCGCCACTATAAGTTTATATTATAATAAACACTTTAAAATTTCACATAGTCTTTAAGAAACTTCTTCAAGTTAAGTACATATTACTGATGCAAGTTTCCATACGAGCGAACCTTCCGCAAGCAAACAAGCGTTAGTGTTAACGCCGCAATTTATGTATGTACTTTAAACGGTACACAGCTCACGTTAATTATTAGCTAACAATATATCCTGGTACAGAAATCTTTTAGTAAGGGTTATTTAATTTTTCAGGCTAAGGCCAGTAGCAAGGTCTTCGTGGCAGAATAGGGTCTATAGGGACTGTAAGCACAAGGGTTGTGGATTCGATTCTCACTCGGAGGATTTTTTTTCGGAACGACTATATTATAATCATCCCCTGAGTGATCTTAGATGTTATACTTATCGTGTGCATAACAATGGTAGCTTTTAATGTACGCCACGTAATTTAACCTACTACAGTCAATTGTACGATTTCAAATCGATTAATATTAGAATCATCGTGCCCAGAATTAATAAAATTGTTCACAGGCTGTAATCACAGATAGAATAAGCTAAAAATTTAAGGATTGTAAACTATAAATCAAAATCCGCTGAATTTCCTAAAATTTCCCCAAATTTCAGAGATATCAAATAACACGGACGGTTAATTCGAGAACGTACAAATCTCGTTAGACCGTACGTAAGCCGATGTCGAGGGTTACACGGTGCACCATTGTTTCGTAGGTACGAGGCTGTTTCCAATGCTGCTGGATTTTATAGCTGTGTCAGTTTCAGTGTTTGGTTATATTGGGATATTTCAACAATATTTATTTATAAAAACTACAGGAATAGCTAAATTATTGTAAGATCAGTTAAAAAATGTCATCAATTCAATTCTATTCAGAGATCTCTCTGCTCTATTCCTTCCGACGGAATTCAAAATATTGCGTGCTTAGTGCAGGATTTTAATTCCTTGATCAAAACAGGGAAATGAAAATAATTCTTTCGTCCAACTGATATTGTTCGATACATTGTTCGTGTTTCTATATTTTTAAGCACTTATAGAAATACAGAAAATGAAAAAAAAAACCTTTTTTTATATAATAAGTTCCTATAAATGTTTTACATATTAACAAGTTGTAAAGCAAGTAAGGGAGAAGTGGCATGAAAGAGCCAATTTACTAAATGAAGCAAAAAAATATATTTTTAATTAAAGAAATTAAGATATTTTTTCTTCAAATTATAATTTATTTATTAAACTAGGTAATTTCGTACGAAATAGCCCTTAAATACAATAAAAAATTATAAAATTATTCATTTTAAAAAAATGTGTCATTTGGCTCAAAGTTATGAAAGATCCAGTCTTATATTATGAGGTATAACAGTGATAATTATGCTAAACAATATTAAATAAAAACGATTTAATAATTCTTATTAAAAAGTAATGTTTTTTTAAATTCTATCAGTCATTTTAAGTAGATAATTCTAACAAACTTTTTAATCTTATATTATTCAAGCTATGAAAGAGCCACCTCTTTCAAGGACCGTCCACACGGCTCTTTCATAACTTATTCTTTAAAAAAATGTAACCCCCAAAATGACAACGATATCAAAACTTTTTAAACTCAATTTTAATGCAGTTACAAGGCCAAATATTTACATAAATTCAATCTATATTCCAATTACCCGTATTTGTTTACAATGAAATACTAAAAAACAACTCAAAGGAGGTAAAATACTTACTTTGGAATGCCAAAAATTTCAACTCGACGTTGGTTCCGATGAACTGTCAAATTTTTGTGGGTGGCGGGAAATCAATGTTGCCATTTAAAAATAAAATATTCTAACGAATCCGTTCCTAAACTGCTATAATATTGCAAGTGGCTCTTTCAAAACCTGGCTCCTTCATGTCACTTCTCCCTTACTTACTACTTTGTATTAGAAGTTGATTTTGATTAAAAAATCATGTTATTTTTATTAGCGAAAACTATTTAAATATAATTTTTATTAGAAACACTATATATTAGAAAAGAACGCAAGAGATATAAATGTCATAAATCATATACAAAGTGACATAGAGTCGAAAGAAACGACCTTGACGAGTTGATCTACCAGAAATAAATTACTGTCAAGCAAACGTACGAGACCGTATATCTTTATTCATAGAAAGTTGTCAAGAACGCCAGCAACGGCGAGGGTTAAGAAAAAAATAAGTTACAATTCACACAATTTTATTGTTTCAATACAATTTCAGCCTTGCTTTTATGAGTACGTTTTTACACTATTTACATCACAAACCTCTTGATTTTGAGTACAAACACCGTAAAAAGTTTCAAATTTTTCATTCGATCCATTATAATTATGCTATGAGAAAATAATGATATCTATACATTGGTATATATTATATTATATTATAATGTAATAATAAGAAGTGTGGAATAGACCGAAGTGGTCATATAACTTCTTATAACAACGATCATAACATCCTTAAACGATTGTCTGTAGAGCTGCATTCGCTCTTCTCGTACTGTCATTGCTTTGTGAGGCCCAAGCTATTGGCTAATTGCGTACATCGAGAGACCACTTCATCTTGAAGGAGGCTGAAGGCCATAGCAATTAGTATCAGTCCAAAAACTAAATAAACACAACAGGCTATCATCTGTACATATTCACTTTTAGTACTTTCTGTGCTCTGTTTCATAGTAGAGAAGCTTGTTGGAACGAAGTCACCAAAACCAATTGTGGCTAATGCGATAAAGCAAAAGTACGCAGCATCTAGGAAGCTCCAGTTCTCCCAGGCGGAAAATATGGCTGCCCCGATACAAATGTACGCTAGGAGCAGGAATAATACGATTCCAACCGGTATGTGGCAATGTTCTAAGCTATTCTGATGCTGAACGCTAGTTGTACTGCTGCTTGGTACAGCGACAGACTTTACTTTGTGGTTCTCTTCGTTCCAGATCAAAGGCACTCTTGATGGTGTGTCGTGAGGACATATTCTGTGAACAATTTTTTTTTATTAATTAAAGTTTTCATGAATTAAAATAGATGAAATATAGATGAAAGTCCAACCTCACAAATTTTCACATTTATTTTATTAGAACATATTCGTCCTTATCGATATCATTATAAGTATCATAAAGTACATATTTTCAATATAATTTTATATTTGTAGTCCAATATGAATCTTTAAAAAATTATGTAACATTTTTTTTTATCTTTACACTGTATTCCGCATATAGCAAGTTAGGCCGAGAGAGCCTAATATTAAAACAATCCATTCCCCACTGTCCGCCGAATTTTTGAGACTTTTCGTATCGAGTCATGAAACTCAGAGCCGCGTTTTGTTTTTTACAAATAGAATGAGAAAATTAAAACATTAAATAACTCGTTTAAAGCAATCGAACCCAAAACCGTTCGTAAACACATTAAATTTAATCAATTTATTAAAATAGATTCTTTTAATCGCATTATCGTCATAAAAAAAATATTTAAAAACCCACCCTTCATCAGGATCTTCCGAATCTTCCAACTCTTCCTGACTTCTATTAAGGTATATCTCCCCACATTCCTCCGCTATCAGCTGTTCTATGACAGCTCCACGCGGCCGCTGTATCGTCCTCGCTCTTCCTCTGCCATGTACCGTGGCGTGGCATTTGGGCGCCATTCTTTTACGATCTAAAGTCTGCGTTTGGAGTGATGAGGATGCGTGCGCTTCTAATATGTAGAAAAATTAAATAATTTTATTATTGGATATTTGAATTAAGCTTACAATTATAGAACAATATTTAATTATCATGTCATTTTAAAATACTCGTAAACTGCATTATAATTTCTAAAATTCTTTGATCAAAAAGATAGAAGATCTGTTCTAGAACGGATACTGTTACAACCCAATTAATAATAATTAATCTTTTTTATTTATTATTACTATAAAAAAACATAATATATGAATATTGTGTTTTTTTATAGTAGAAAAGTAATATTTTTAAATTGTCTGCATTTTATACATTATCATTTGCTAAAAAAATTACATATCAACTTAAGAGCTTACCATCGCATAACGCACTACGCTTTACTCGGCCTAGCGTAGCCGCACGAGGGCTGGTCGGCACCTTTTCAAAGACTTGGGAATACTGTCCCTTATCACCAGCTCTAGTCTTCACCGTGCCGGGTGATTTGTGAATTCTTGGTGGAAACGATGTGTATTGGTTGTTTTCCGTCGGTTGCGGGAGTAGACGCTGTTGCTCGTGAAGTTGAAAATGATTTTCAAGCTGAAATTAAATTATTGATTAAAATTTTGAGTGTGACTGTAACGCAACGTTTGTGGGTTCGGGAACTGAACTCGGGGGAATGAATTAATATTTTCATTTCTTCGCTCTGGCACCAAGGCAAAAGCCCGGCATTGAATTAGCCCAATCAATACGCAAAATCTCAAAAAATCCAGTGGAAAGAGGGGAACGGAGTGTCTTAATACTAGGTTCCCTCTGCCTATGTCTGATAACATTTTATCAACATTGTTTACAAATACATTAAAATTTATATGGTAAATAAAACATTTTGAATCATGTTAAGCGCCCAATATTTGCGGTTAGTTGAATTGTAGGACAACAATTTCATTAAATACTGAAGTAGCCATTACAATTAAAATTTTTTTTTCAGCTTCATGCAAGCTGCTGCTTGCGTGATACAGATAACGCAAGTAGCAAGGTTGGCAGAGAGAGAACGTACTACTCTACGTAATCTATCAATTTAGTACCAAAGACTGCACTCTTCATATAAATTGGTAAACTAAACCAACCCAATAATATAACTAGCGACCCTCTTGCGGCTTCGCCCGCTTTTACTACTGGATTATTCATATAATGTATGTTTGCAAAGTACTTAAGATAATGTGAAAATTAATTAAACCCTAATGCAACCCGCATTTTCGTAGTTTCAATAAGGATTTTCCAATTGTTTTACACAGCAAAGATTTTTTAGTAGGTACCGAAATTTTAAATCTGTGCTACTAATCTTTTCAAGTACTTATTAAAATATATTTAAATGACTATTTTTAAACGGAAGAAATAGATGTAAATAGAATGCATCGGCCGGGAATCGAACCCGGGCCGCCCGCGTGGCAGGCGAGCACTCTACCACTGAACCACCGATGCGTGTAAGGCAGGCGGGCGCGGCGGACGCATGGCGAGTGGCGAGCCGTTTCGCAGCAAGGATTTTTTGATATTGTAACAACTTCTAAAGTTCTCATTAAAATGAAAAACAGTAAAAGACAGTTTTGATCTACATTAAATGACCAACGTAACTAATATACTTATTTATATGCTGACAGTAAGGCATAAGTAAAACAGGACTCGATACAGCTGAGGTGTCAACGGCGGGATGAGTCAACAATTAAATGCGTTTTTCTCTAAAACTATTCGCAATTTCGAAATTGTGTAAAAAGCAAATTTTATCTTCGTTTAACGTAGAAAATTAATAAAGTATTTTAAAGAATAAGGATTAATACCATTATGGAAAAATATCCCTCACAATAAAAAATATATTGAAATTATTATTTTTAGACAGAAAAATGATCACTACACGTTATCCTTGAAAGATAAAAATATGCTCTCGCGGACTTTTTTGTAGATCTTATTAAGAGGAACAATACTCTAGTACATTTTTTTCATGTAGTACTTACCATTAGAGCAGCGCATGCGCGAAAGTGTCTCAACGGGTAGGACTTTATACATATTTATCGTATTTATGTTAGTTTACATAAGAATGTTCAAATAATAAACTATATATAAACCTTCTACGAAAAATACTCGACCTAATGATGAAAACCGGATCAAAATCCGTTGGGTGGTTTAGAAGAAGAAGAGTTAGAAACAACAGACAGACACGAAAAGCGACTTTGTTTTATAAGATACTAGCGGACGCGCGCAGCTTCGCTTGCGTATTTAGGGGTGAATTCTAATAAACCACGAAACATGTGTTCAATTAAATACTTTTAAAAATCAAAATTTCAAATTTTATAAAAATCGGTGCCGATTTAAAATTTTTTCCATACAAACTTTCAACTCCTATTTTACCCCTTCAGGGTTAAAATTTTTCAAAATCCTTTCTTAGTGGATGTCCAGATTACGAAAGTAAACATCTGTCCAAATTTCACGTTCATACCATCAGCGGTTACGGCTGTGCGTGCGTCTTACCTCAGTCAGTGAGGACAAGTCCTTTTATATATATAGACTAGTGGGCCCGGACGCGGCTACGCCCGCGAAAATATAAGCTTAAATAATTAAAATAAGTTAAAAAATAATAATAAGTGGAGATTTATTATTAGAAAACCTATCTGAGTAACCGAAATGAACGAACAAAAGAAGTAAAGGTAACTAAAGGAAATTCTTAATATTAGAAAAAGTACCTAAAGTTTGCCGTGCGCGCGTACTAAACATTTTTCTATATTAAATAATTATAAATTTTCGTGAACAATCTTCTTCTTCTTCCTGGCATTAATCCCGGCTAACCAAGGTCTGCCTTCCTACTTAACCTACTCCACTTTGCACGATCTTTTGCGTCCTCGGTGGTTAGACCATTGGCTCTCATGTCCTGCATCACGACATCCAACCAGCGCTTCCTTGGGCGTCCGGGAGGTCGCGCCCCAGGGACTGGTATAGCAAGGCACTTGCGTCCGACATAGTTCTTAGGCCGGCGCGTAACGTGGCCAAACCATCTCAAGCGACGCTCTTGGAGCTTATCCGCTACGTCACGGACCCCAAGACTACCTCGAATGAATGTGTTGCGTATGCGGTCAGACCGCGTTACGCCGCACATCCACCTCAGCATCTTCATTTCCGTGACGTGAAGCTCCCGAGTGTGCCGAGATAGTGCTGGCCAACATTCGCTGCCGTATAAAAGAACCGGTCGGACGATGCTCTTGTATATCAGCCCCTTGAGCTTGGGCGGTATTCTGCGGTCGCAGACCACACCAGTGACCTCCCGCCATTTGGCCCAGGCAGCGCTTATCCGGCCATGGACATCGTGGTCGATGCCTCCAGACTCGTGCATGACAGATCCAAGGTACCTGAACTTCTCCGACTTAACGGCTGGCTCAGGACCTATAAGGATGGTGCTCGAGTCCCGGCTCCCGCAGACCATGTACTCTGTCTTCGACACATTTAGTTTAAGACCGCCGTTCTCAAGCGTACCCTTCCAGAGGTTCACTTTACGCTCCAGCGTCAGTCGGTTCTCGGCAATGAGTGCTATGTCGTCGGCATACATCATCAGCCATGGAGGCTGGTCCTGGATGTGAGCCGAGACAGTATCGAGCACTACATTGAATAAGAACGGACTAAGAGCCGAGCCCTGGTGAACCCCCACTGTAATCGGGAAGGGTCTAGTGTCGCCAACAGCAGTCCTAACCATAGAAGCGGAATCGTGGTACATGCCCCTGATAATCTCAATATAGGCCTCAGGGATCCCTTTGGATCGCAATGCCCACCAGATACACTGACGAGGCACACAGTCAAAGGCCTTCTGCAGATCTAAAAAGGCCACGTGCAGAGCTCTCCTTTTTTCCCTGTATGCCTCCATCAAAGTTCTGAGGGCGAAAATGGCGTCCATGGCGTCAACGTTAGTGTTTATATTATAAAATATATATGTATTGTATATGTACAGATTATATTATATTAAGTAAAAAATCTTTTTTTAAAAAATAGTTTTTAGTTCCACTTGGGAGAGTAAGATTATTATCATTTATTGACTATGGGTAAGACAAAATACACCTTAATATTGTCACCACTCACCACGCATTGTCTTGAATTTAAACGGAAAGCAGAGAAAAGAGTGTCTTTAACACTATATCCTCACTCTATATTAAATACGCTATAAAGCATATGCTGAAAAAAGTCTAAAAGTTCTCAATATTAGTTAAGGTTAACTATATTTTTTGTATGGACGATGCGTGAAGAAACATTCTTTACATATTATTCTTCTAAAATAAAATAAGAAAAGAAAGGAGATGCTGAAATTGCTGTGAATAATAAACTACAATTTAATAAACACTATCTTGATCTAATTTGCTTCGCAAGTAAGATTTACGTAATAAGAGGGTTGTTAGAGCAGCTGATACCTACCCCTTAGGTTGTCTGAGAAAACTATTTGTTATTTAACTGTAAAGCGAATGCAGTCTCGTAGAATGAAACGAAGAATAATGTCGTGATACTGGAGAAGCTTCAGCAATATGTTACGTATACATTTATAAAGATCAAACTTAGTTTGGGCTATTTTTGTATTGTGACTACTGTATGGTATATTTCGTATATAAGTAGTTTAGCTTCACGCTTTATTCAGCATTTAGTAGGTGAGGCAGAGGGAACCTGGGAACCTAGTGTTAAGACTCGGACCCCATTAAGACACTTCCGTTCCCCACTTTCTGCCAAATTCTGGAAAGGAAAATATCAAATATAGGAAATTAATTCCTCGAGTGGAAATCGAACCCACAACCCTTCACGTTTACAGTACACGCTGGTGCCTCTACGCCATCACTGGCCTCAGCCTTTGGTCACGGTCATATACACATTTATATAGTTCTAAATAATTTTGTAAGGTAAAAAGAGATATATAACTAGTGTTAATAATTCATTTGAAAACAAAAAATATATGAAGGAATACCTTATTCTTTTTATATTTACGGCAACTATATTTTTCCCACAAAATTTTTACAATTATTAACATAAGTTTTTTCAGTATAAACTATACACTCATATATAAGAAATGTATATCAAAAGAAAACCCAGTTTATTGGTTGATATAATTCAATAGGAATGTAAGTCGCGTTACCACAAATATTAGACATTTCCCACGCGACCCGCAATAACGCCATGGAACAAAGGGAGTACTTTATGAAAATATAAATAAAACAAATAATGAAAGATATTGCACATTCCTGGGAAGATCTTAGTGAAAATGAATTCGTTTAGTTCTTATTGTCTTTTTTTCTTTTGCCAGTTTCACGCTGTATCCCGTACATAGCAGGGTAGGCAGAGGGAATCTTGTCGCGTAGTGTTAGGACACTTCTGTTCCCCACTTTCCGCCAAATTATGGAGGCATTGGGTGTTGCAAGGTGGAATTCAATGCTGGGCTTTGCTCTGTTACCAGAATGAGAAGAAAATATTAAATATTTCATTTTTTCGAGTGGGCATCGAACCCACACTCAGTCGGTTTACAGTCACACGCTTTGCCCCTGAGCCATGATTGGCTTCTATCATAATTCTAGTTGTTTTAAATTATATTTTTTTTAATTTTGTAATCTTTAGCAAATAATTCTTACAGAATTACATTTTTAAAATCTTATATGAACGAAGTAGCTATAGTCGTGTGGCTCATGCGGGCGTAGCCGCAAACGTAATACTAGTATATATGTATATATTTACAAGTTATTTCGTCATTTCCACTTTTAAAACAAACATCGTTGCAGGTCATATAGCCTCCAAACTTTCCAGTCTTTTTAATTAATGAAATAGCGTCGTATTGTATTCTGAAAGAGAATAGTACTTTTGAGAAAATATTATAAATTATTCTGTTATTTAAGTTGTTTTATATAAATCATTCATTGACAATGGCTATATAAATAGAAAAATCTATGTTCATTTTTATTTCGTATTTTTAATATTTATCTTCATTGAATTCTACATATGTATAGTTTTTAGAATTTCGTAATTTTTTTTTGCTTTACGCTGTAAAGATAGATAGATTACGAATATAGATATGGTAGAGTAAGTAGAGGGAACCTGGGTATCTAATATTAAGGCACACTGTTCCCATTCAGACACTTCCTTTCTGAAAATAAATATATATTCATATTTCAAAATGAAACAGAATTGTTGTTATTGCATGAATTAATTAAAACGAAACGCATTTATTATTAAAACCATCTCGGGCATGATAAAGATTTAATGATTGGTTTTAATACATTTTTATATTTAATAAAAAAGACTTATATAAAAATAAATTAAAAAGGAAAATTATAAACTTAGTAGTATTTACAGTATAATTATAATAGTTAGTAATACTTATACCTACTTATATCGACACAGTGGCGTAGTTAGAACAAACTATGACTGTACACTTGAGGGTCGAGGGTTCGGTGGAACCATTTGGAGGAATTATTTTAAAAAAAAAATGGTTTAGAAAAACATAGTGTAAGTAAGCAGAAACGGTTGGAATGCGTAGTGTCTCATTTCTCTCCGCTTCCACAAACAGCATGCTAGATGTAAAATTCAACGTTAAACAATACTTCTTTTTTTTTTCCTGTATTTATGGCAATCATCCATTTTTTATGTCTTTTAAATTATTTGTTATTTCAAAACGAAAGCCTTGCCTTGTTTCCTGAAAAAAATGAGTTACTTTAGTTGTTAGTTTAGTGTTCGCTTCTTCCGTGTCTCTGTAGCAAAGTTTTAATTGGCTTAATTTTTTTTCAAGGTAATGATCCTTTTCAATTTTTCACGAAACATTTTACTTAATAAAGCATACAAATAGGTCAGTTTTGTCAGTTTAATGTAAAGTTATTGCCTCGAGAGAGTTTAGTGTTAAGAGACTCTGCTCTCCACTTTCCGCTGATTTCTGGAGACATTGCGTGTTGACTGGTGGAACTCAACGCTGCGCTTTTGCCTTGACACAAGAGCGAAGAAATAAAATTTTGAATATCTTAATTCCTCGAATGGGAATCGAACTCACAACCTGCGTTTACACTCACATTTTGCGCCCTTGACAAGCTGGCCTCAACTTTCCTCTTTTTGTATAACATATTTACAAATATATATAAAAATATATATGAAAATTGATGGTCTCCTAAACCCATTGTTATAAATATTAATGCCTGTCATCATTCATCATAATAATTGCTTTTTGTGATACCGCATCAAGCTGTCTTTTTTTAACCGACTTCTGTAAGAAAAGGAGGTTATCAATTTGATTTTTTTTTATGTTTGTTACCTCATAACTTTTGATTGGGTGAACTGATTTTAAAATTTTTTTTTTTATTTGAAAGGTGAAGCTTTCCGAATGGTCCCATTTTTTTTTGGTCCATATCTAACAATGGTATCTATGAGAAAATCACATATGTATGTGCGCGACAAATAGCCGAATAACTCAATGTCGCGCTAACCGATTTTGATGATTCTTTTTTTATTTGAAAGGATACACTTCAAGGATAATTTGGTGAAAGTTTGGTTAGGTTCCGATTATGGAATCCGGTGAAAATTGAGAAAGTTAGTTTTTTTTTTGGTAAAAAATTGATTATACTGTAATAGTTACAAGCAAAAACTTTTTAAATTGATGTCAGAGGTGATATTCCTGATCGTTGCATTTCTTTACAACCAATCTCAAAAAAGAGAATGTTCTCATTTTCAACCAACTTCAAAAAAGGGAGATTCCGAATTCACCCGAATACTTTTTATTATGTATGTTCTTGTCAATATACCAAAATGTAACTTTGCACAAAAATAATAGCTAATTAAATGAAGTTTTACAAAGAACAATCATAACCACTACCACCACCATCACCACTCGTTCAAGAAGCATCATTTTAAGATCTACCCATCACTAAAAATCGTAAAATAAATTAATTTTTAACAAAAAGAAAAACCGACTTCTAACAACGAA
>JAEBDU010009438.1:0-43399 GCA_016802625.1 Heliconius numata | reverse complement strand
CATCCGCCACCCCACTGTCACGATTCTCCATTACTGAAACATAGGAATGTTATAAGTCAGTACCTTAATTTATTCATTCATTCGTTATAATAAATTATTAACTGAAAAATAATTTAAGTTTTTGTTTTTTTGTAAAAGTTTCTTAATTATTTACCACAGTTTTACTCGTGTGGTCACATGGAAAGAGGTAAAGTAAGAAGTAAGTAAGTTTAGTATGGCCCATTCTATTTTCTAAGTTCCCGAAGTAACTCTGAACGCAGGTATAGTGAGGTATGTCAAAGTTATCAACGTGATGTAAAATAGTATATAGCCTTCGTAGATAAATTAACTATCCAACAGAAGAAGAACTTTCAATTTTATAATCTATCCAAGATAGAGGTGTATCTAATAATCAACTAACCATTCCTCCCGGAGTTCCCAGTACTACGTTTGCCTCTATTTAATTCAGCCTCAATCCTCATCGCCTCCATTTCATCCATCTCAGCGACACTTTCTCGTAAATCTTCCGCAAACTTGCACCTGTCGTGTTCGTTGCGAGCATTGAACGTGGCTAGACGACGGCCATCCACGCGACGCGAAAGGCGGATACCGAATGGGTAATCTGGAGCGAAAATAAATTACTAATTACAGGACAGCTGATGTGTCGGGGCCACCTAGATGTTGGGCTTATGAACTTTTGCGCATTGTACACTCGGGAAGAAAATTATCAAAACTAAAGACATTCCGAAAATCAGCGCAGTCTTCTCCAGCTAAATTAAGAGTGGCCACGACTCGCCGAAATATATAATACCAAGTACTCCATATAATGATTAAATTTAAAACAAATAAACATACAATATTTTTTTAATTGAAAAAATATAAATTTAAACAGTAACTTTAATCTACTTAAATGCAAAAAACGGCACATTTCATAAACAAAATAATATTCAAATAAAACTCACGTGGCACAGAAAAAAGGTTGACGAGCATTCCGCAAAGCGGGAACGACTGTCTGAACGTATATGTCACTGACGACTTCTTCTTACTGAATATCTTGGTAATAACCAACAGATCGTTGAATAGGAACACCTGTAAAAACATATAACCTTACTAATAGTATAAATGGATGTTTTTCTCACTTTTACCCAAAAACTACTAAACGTATTTAGAAATGAAATTTTATAGTGGAATAGGTTGGTTTTTCATTAGATTAACATATAGAAAATTATTTATGTAAAAGTTTTGAACAATTTGGCTATAACAATAAGGTTAAGCATGTGAAACTGCGTTTAGGCTGCTAGTATATAATAAAATGAAATAAAAATACCTCTCTCTGATGTACACCGGGTCGTTCTTTCTTGTGTATATCCGGTATTTCATAGAGCCGGCAGTAGCAGACGAGACGTCGATGGGGAAGCGCCAAGTGAGGCTTCTTGCCTACTATTGTTGCTTGGACTTTCATTACCTGGGGAAAAATATCGCTCTATGTAAAGATTAATGATTAATATGTACTAATTATCAAAAAATTAAACCTGTATGAGATGGTCCCGAATCTATAAACGCTGGCCGTCCGTCACCGTATCGTACAAATGAGTAAGCATATCCCGTACAATATCCCGAAAATTATATATACTAAAAACTAAATAAAACCAACAAACCTGTGTAACATGGTCACTCCCGGGTCTAAACTCACTGGCCTTCACCCTATCGTATATCCCGGCGAGCATGTCCCGGTCAATATCCCCGCAGTCGTCTATACCACGAAGGTTGCGCACAAAGTCGTCTAACGACATACGCGCTTCGGGCTTCAAGTTGGGTGTGTGTAGGTCCGTATTTAGCATTATTATTGCGAATGCTAATACGAATATCTGGAAAGATTAATATTTTTTTTGTTATCGGTAATTGATTGTATTAAAATTTCAATCAATTATTCCCCCAATTTTATGTAGTAAAACTCTACAATTTAAGCGTTTAACTTGGTACAGTCCGCGAGGCCTAAGCTTTGCAATATAGTAACACAAGCGAATCCGATCTTACCGTATCCTGAGTACGTAACCGCTGCACAAAGTCGGGGTTGCATACACAATATCGCCTCGCGAAGGCCTCGACCAGCCTTTCTATTTTTTGCGCTTCACCCGGCAACCGGAAATGAGCCTGGTACCTGCGGAGTGCCACGTCCACCGCCATGCCGGACAGGTCGAGCTCGTTTACGAAACATCTGGAAGGAATGGTAATTTGTTAATAATTTTGATCGTTGTGGTAATTTGCTCAAAATAATGTAAAAGCTAACGCATTATATTATATCTTGATTTTAACAATTAATAGGCAAATAGTTTACTCTATGCAAATAAAGTAAGAACGTTTTTGACCGTCGTCGTACAGTGTCTAACTGTAAGCAGCAGTAATGGTTGTGGGTTCGATTCCCACTCGGGCGCATGAATTATTTTCATTTCTCACGCTCTAGTAACGCGCTGAATTCCGCCACGCAACACGCAATGCATTCCCTAGGTTCCTTTTGTCTTGCTATGGGCGGTAAGCCGTGTGAAGCTGAAAAAAATGGAATACTCACTCTAACACAGCCATATTGAATTGACTTTGCAAATTTCCCAGATATTCTCCAATCATTTGCTTGCTAAGTCCCTTTCTTGTTATAAGAAAGCGTGCGACACCTCGTGGTGAATTTTCTAGAAAGCCTCGGGAAATCAGATACGCGATCCCTCGTTCTGGTTTCTTGTTGAACAGGTTTAAGCCTACACGGTATTGACGTTTCCGTGCTGTTTCTGATACCTGTAAAAAATTGTACATTTACAGTGATAGCGAAGTCAGAAAAGTTCAAAAAGTCAAAACATGTTAAGAATTATCGCCATTTTCAGTTTTTGGAACATTATGTGTTAAGCGGCATAACTCAACGCCGCGCTTTCTTTTTTTCCCTTTCGTCTATACCAAAGCGACTAAATGACAATAATTCATTCTTCAGGGTCTCGAATCTATTTTCGTCAAAGTTAAAAATAACTAAATAACTACTAATTAAAAAATAGTAAAAAAACTAACCTTCAAAGGCTGTTGCACATGTTGATGATCCAGCTGCGGTCGACAACAAGTAGTGGGGGGAGGAGCTTCGTAGTAAGGGGGGGCTTCTTGCCTCTTCCATACAGCGTACCGTTCTCCTTCGTATAACGTCCCGGACGCAGTACGAGCGTGTTGCTGGAATTGCTCTTGGATGTGAATGTGAGGTTCCTGAGGGAAAATAGAGGGAGATTTTGAGTATTTTGTTTTATTTTTCGTTTTAGTTAGGCAGGAACAATGCATTTGAGTTTGAAATAATTTTACGTTAGTTAATAATTACATATAAGAATTTTTATATAATATGAATTAATTACTTTACTGTTTTAATTTATACATATCATTCGTATAAAAAGTTAAGAGGCTGTCGTGACGCAAGGACATAAGCGTGTAACCGTAATGGTTGTAGGATCGATTCCCACACGGGGAATGAAATATTATATTAATATTTTTCGTTCTTTGCTCTGGTAACGATGTACAATCGCGGCGTTGAACTTCGCCATTTAACACAAGAATTCCGCGGAAAATGGGGAACGAAGTGTCTTAACGCTAGGTTCTAAGGTTCCATCTGAATACCAGGAAATTGCGGTATACATCATGAAGCTAGAAAATTATGAGAGATATGATATTGAATAATTATATAGTTTTCATTTCATATTGTAATCTGCAAGACATTAATATGCAAGTAATAAATTTTTATATGACCAGCATTGCAGATAAAAAATGCGCATATCACGACGATACTGCAAAATTTAAGTTGTCCGTTCATATTCCATTTGTAAAAACGTTGGTTTCTGAAAATAATTTCGTTTGTCTACTAGTCTTTTTTACACAACGCTTGTTATCGGATACCAACACTTAGCAAAAAATGTATCTTTTATTTTGGATATATTTTTTTTATTAAACACGATATCCGTACAATTTTCAGCTACATGTTTTAATTTCATAGAACGGTTCGCTGAGAGAACTCAGTTAAGACACTCAGCTCTTCTCTTGATATCCAAATTGGAGACATTACATATTTTTTTCATTTACTTCTATTATACTATTTTATGAGATTTTCTTTTTTCCTCTACATAAAACCTAAAACTAATTATTTGTCTTTCTGTGGAAAAAAAACTAAAAATTACACTTACAGGTGCCCTCGGCTGGTAAGGTTGATGATAATGATGTCTGTGCTCCTGCGAGGAGGAGGACGATGACGACTGAACTGAGGACATCGACCCTCCTCGTACTACTGCACCCCCGCACTCCGCCCGACGCAGAGAAACTGGGCTTTCCGCGCTACAATAAAAATATTGAGGTTTGTAAATTTTGTTTACATAATTCTTATTAATTCAAAAAAAATCCTCTTTGGAATCCTTTTTGAATTGATAAGAATAGCGAATTGAATGGATTCAATTCTCACTCTGCAGAATGATTATTCCTACGCTATGGTACACGCAAAGGTTGGAAAATTATCTTAATCCTAAATTCCCTCTGCCTACCCTCCTATATAAGGGATGCCTGGGGGAAGCTAAAAAAAAGATTAAAGGCAATCTTACAAAAAACACTACCTAACTACTCTAATACATACTTAAGAGTAATACTGCTCGTTCGTTTCGGTACTTCCGGCGGCAGTCGCCTAGCGTTGGCCGCCTGTATCGCCGCCAGCTGCTGTTGCTGACGCGCGGTCGGTGATGATAGGGGTTTACCGCCTGATGATAGCAGGTTACCGTATATTGGACCTGTTAAATGTTAAGTATAAATATAAATTGTCATATTTAAGTACATTCAAAATATTTACAAGTTATAAAATACTATATTTTATAAAATTCTAAATACCCAGTCGATTTCTTAAGTATCTATTCAGAAATAAAATTCCTATAACAATCAAAAATTGATGTAAGCCTAGTAAATCCTATATATTTTTATAACATAGTTCTTTTCTTGTAAATAAACATGTTATGATAATAAAAATTACATATCTCCCATTATTTCTTTATTGAATTATTGAAACAAATAGTAGGTACAATATAAATAAACTTATCAAACAATATAAATAATGTAAGAACAAATTTCCGGTATTAATTTAATTAAAACACAGTGAAGGACAATTACGATATGTTATTCATTTTAGATGGGATTTTTAGCAGAGGGAACCTAGTGTTAATTCGGTTCCCCACGTACATTGCCATGCTAAATTTTTGACATACTGCGTGTTGAGTAGAGGAACTCAACGCCGCGCATTGTTTGTGTACCAGAACGAAGGAATTTACATATAAAATATTTTATTATCATGATCATCGCGTCCGTTACAGTTACACGCTTTTGCCACTGCGCCACTACGACCTCAGCAGATTTTCTCTACAAATCTATAGCGTATATGAATATATGAGAAAAAATCACCGAATTTATAATAAATTCTTCAACAAAAATAATAATAATATATGGAATAATACCTGAGTTGTTTAACAATTGGTGGTTGTGTAGAGATTCATTGTGGGAGGAAGATGTCGATATGTTAGTGACTGATCCGCTAACGGAGCAACTGCACATCTGTAAAAATAAAAAAATAAATACAATTTTCAAAAAAAAAAAGAAATTTAATTAAGGTTCACGATGTATACGACTGGCCTCTTTAATTATACAAAGATTTATATTTATAAATATAAATCATCATTTATTTATACTGTTAACTAATAATAAATTCCAGATTTATTTATTAGTAGCGCAATTAGCAATTATTTTTTTATCTGCACTTAAGAACCGCTTTCCGTTTGAATTCTTAAGTATTTTTACCAATAATATTATTTAACAAATGATAACAATGCAAAATTTCCCATACCAGAAATATTCTAGTTTCATATTGTCATCGACGTAATGAGATAAGCGAATTATTTTATCAAAGTCAATAACCCACTACAGATATATTTTTAGACAAGGTATTCTATGATATGAAAAAGTATGTTAAGATATTTATTACGAAAGTGTCTTAATGAGAATGGAGTATCTCAACACTAGAATCCTAGGCCCTTTGCCTACACCCTCTAAGTGCGGAATACAAAGTGAAGCTACAAAAATATTTACGCATACAACGACTGAACAAATTTTGATTAAGTTTTGTTCACAGATATTGATTTAAGAATGGTAGCTTCACGTTGTGAAGCTTCACACCACATATTTCAGTATTGGCTGGTAGAACCCAGTGTTAGGACACTTGATTCCCCATTTTCCGCTGAATTTTCATATTCAGTGTGGAAATTTACATATTGCTTGTGCTTGCCATTCCTAAATCCTATGTAGCGAAATTCAACGCCGCGTTTACCTTGCTACTGGCTAACGAAACTAAAGTATTAACGTCCCGATGGGAATAGAGACCACAATCGCGTCTTTAGCCATACTCTGAGTTTCGAAATTTAACATACTATATAGTAAAAAAAAATGGGATCCACTCATATCGCGCTCAAACCTATAAACGCCGTTAATATTTAAGATTCCGTTCCATAATAAGCAACATTGTATATTGGTATCTATAATAAGTCTATAGCATAAGATATTTATGATTACAATACGAGTACATGCTTGCTAAGCGTGACGCTTGTGTTGATCTTCAGCTTATTTTGTATAGAAACTGTCACTCCGAAGAATATGATGGCTATCGCAAATAAACGTTTTAGATTTTCTTTATACGTATTTTCGTCTTCATTTATTTTCCGTATTTGGCACAGACAGACAAACAGTAATTTCGCACAAGTTAGTCGAGAATCGAGATTTTTTTTACAATCAAATTTTTTTTTTTTTACAATAAACTTTTTCACTTATGGTATTATAACTTCAAGGCGAAATGTAAACAATTCGAAGTAAGCATATTTATTATATACGAAAAATATAATCAAATACAGATATGATTATTATATTGATATATTTTATAAACAAACAGAAGATTGAGAAAACAGTCACTACTTCCACAACTTTTAAAGTTCAAATGAATAGAATAACGCATACAAATATAACGGTTATATTTTCAAATAATTAGGTTAACAAATAAAATATGAAAAAAATCACAAACATTGTATTTCTCCGTACCAACTCTCCACATTCTAATTTTAGTCACTCTATTGATTATAACAAAATTGGTATTATTCAATACTTTTCTTATAATCTTTCTCGTTTTATAGTTCATTTTAAATACACTTGTTAGCAACTACACGTTATTATTCGTGAATGTCACGGGGATAACTGATAAAAACTATAACATAGCGCGAGATGGATATTACTTTAATTACATTATATTATCATAGCGTTATCGTCTTTATTACTATAAGGAAAGGTATTTTTTTGCGTAACATATTTAAGGCAAGTTAGTTATTGTATGAAAATTGACGTATGTGATAATTAAACGCGCAAATATTTGGCTGCGTTCTTAAAGAATGCATAAGCGGTGGCGTAGAATATTTTACCGTATTAAGCTGAAGCGAGTTGAACATTAACTTTCAGGATATAATAAGAAGTATAAAGTTCATAATATTTTAATTAAAATTTTAATATGTTTAGTTGACTACATATATGAAGCATATACCTAGAATATATAAAGAAATACATATTTTACTGTATTAAACCAACAAGTAATTTGAATAAAACAATTAACTTCCGTTTTGTTAATAAAAAATCTTAAATAAAAAAAATGGAATATGAAAATAAATTATATAGTCATCGTAGCGCATACAGGTCTATTGTTAATTTAAGAATTACATCGCTAATAATCACTTTTTGGAATGATATTGTATTTAATTCAAATTCATTTATTAAAATTGGTCGAAAAAATAAACCATTAAAACGTAGTATTTTAACACTCCTCCCACCCTGCTATATTTAAATAAAATAACTAAAAAAAATATAAGCAAGTATGTGTAAAGTTTATTTTACCCCACTATCTGCATCTCCTCTATGATGAGGTATTTCAGAGGTGATCATGTGTATCTGATGGGCAGATTGCTGGACTCTTGCCACCATCGCTTCGACTTCGTTTTGGGGGTCGCACGCCATGTGGTTGCTGGAAATTGAGAAAAATTGCTTTTATTATAATGAATTCTTAATATTATCCAGATAAATGTATACTCTTGTATACATTTATCTGGATGTATGATGTATCATGTACTTACTTATGAATAATAACAAGAGGTAATATTTTTTTTACCTTTACGCTGTATCCCGCTTAAGGTAAGATAGGCAGAGGATACCTGGAAACCTAGTGTGAAGACACACTGTTCTTAACTTTCACCGAATTTTGGAGGCATTGTGAGTTTAGTGGCGGAAATTAACTATGCGCGTTACCAATGCGAGGAAACGAAAATATTTAATATATTATTAAATATTAAATATTAAATATTTCGTTTATTCAAGTGAGAATCGAACCCATAAAACCTGCTGCGTTGACTTGCCTCTATTGCCGTGGCACTTTAAAAAACGATATGAAAAAAGTATTTATTTATACCTACGATACATAAAAACTGAAAATGCCAAAAGTAATATTATACATAACACCTCATCACATACCTCATATCCATATCGTGTCTCTCTCTAAGCGACATAGATCGCATAGGTCTCGTTAACGCAAGCGACTTCTCTTGGCCAGCTGGGCTCTTCTGAAGTAGAGTGTTTGCGTATATATCGTTACCTGAAACAAATTTATTAGATAAACTAAGACAGATTTTAAAGACGAAGAATAAAAAAAATCAACTTCACGCTAGATCCCGCACACAGCAGGGTAGACAGAGAGAACCTAGTGTTAAGACACTCCGTTCCCCACTTTCTGCCGGATTCCGCAACATGAAATAGGAGGTTTCCTATATATCCATAAATTCCATGTGGTGAATCGGCATTGATGTTTTATCTAACTATACCATAGAAGAAGTAAATATATCAAATAATCTAAAAATTCTTCTTTTTTTTCAATTAATTGTAGTTCATATAACATATATAATCATAAGTGTAAGTTGAGCAAAGCAACATAATTACAAAATAAAGTTTGGTCTTTCGAGCCAAATATGTACTCAATTACACAAATTTGCTTCATTGTATAATGTTACAAGTAAATTACATACATTAGATAACATAATTATTAACCTAAATAAGCCCAACGATAATTTGTATTTATACAATTAATATCTACTTAGTTAACGCAAGTTAGCTTTGTTATTACAAAACTTATACTAGGTTACTTCTCTATAACAAACTCTTTAAAAAATTCCATAGGTTAACCTAATTGGTTGAAAATTTAAGCCGACCGTCTTATTTAGGTCATGTATGTGATAGAGATATACTTTAAAATTTGGCAATTTCGACAACCTGCAATGAAGCTTTTATTATTGACCCTCTGCCAAAAAATATATACTACTATAGTAGCGTACATGGGCATCATTTGTTAAAGAAATACCTAACAAATGTTTTAGACTGTCGAGGGTTTTAACGATTTTTATAAAAAAAAATATTTCCGTGTTTTTATTTTATATTAGAGCTAAATACAGATATCTGAATACACTTATCAAACGTATCTAACATATCTTTGCATCGTTTGACATCCACTCAGTTGATATCTGATATTGGAAATGACGTAAAATTATCTACGACATCGAGTTTTTCCAGATTTTACGACGATTTCAGACGCTAAATATGTATTTAAGTTTCTCACGGCGCCATTATTCAATGAAAGTAATATCGTTATTTATAGATACGTACCTAGAAGTAAATATATCAATATATTTATCACTAATATCTGTGCCCAAGATATGGCTGCTTACCATTAACAAGTAAATGGTCACCATCTTGTAACCTCCTCGCGTTAGAATCAGCCGCTTTCGCCATAGCTGTGATAGCGCTGAACTTCTTCAATAGCTGCCGTCGTCGGAAAGCTCTTTGTATGGTGACGGCCGCCCGCCTCGCCCTGAGACCACCGTATCGCCTTTCTAGTATCTCTACTTGCTTGTCAAGGAGATCTTGGGACATTTCATAACGACTGGAAAATAAACGTTACTAGTTAGTTTTAAAATAATATTATTTTCATGGTTTAAAAGAGCGCTTCAAAAATTATGTTGTGTTATTTATTAACATACCACAGATGACAAGACCGATTTGGCCAATTTTAAAGAAATAAATATGTAATTGTTGCGAATATGAAATTCTTCCGAATTTTCAAGCCTTTTAGTTTTTCATTATACCCAAACAAGGTGTGCATTGGTATGTATGTATATATATTTAAAGAGCTCTTTATCGATTTAATACAAGGCAGTTTTACGAAGATATGGCTTAGTTTTGTTTGATGCTATGAATATTTACATGATTCAACATTAAGAAATTTGTATTTTATAAATTAATGGCCTTAGATGGCCTTAATCTAAAAAATACAAGATGTTAAGTGTTATTGGAACTATTGTGATATCTAATTCATATTAACAGTATCAATAGAAGATAACAGTAGAGACAAGATAATAAATTATTCAAATCGACTAAAACCTTGAAAGAAGCCAATTCGATTAAAATATTAAAATTCCTAAATAAGACCGTATTGTTTATCATGCAAGTGTTAAGGTTTTAAATAGGTTATTGCGAGATAAAAACAAGAAATTTAGGTATGCAATGGTTTATCTGAATTTTAAAGATATCAAGTTATTGATAATAGTTTCAGAGAAGGTAAAGCGTCAATGTTTATTAATGTTTTCTCTAACATGCCGCGGGTTTTTAAAAAATAATCACAGGAAATTTGGAAATTTAACTAACTTATGTAAGAGCTTGATCATGCTTTATGAATTTAAGATTAGATGCTCTAAAATGTAGGAAGATTCAAAGGTAGATATCGTGGGGTGTGTCAGTGTCCTACATAGCAAGCTCGTTGATAGTAGAAGTGAGTTCATTCGAGTTATTGCAGGAGATTGAGGTTTGGTTAACAAAACGCATTCCTGAGGACATACCCTCGGGTCAGTTTGCCACGTTTTTGTGGCAAACTTGGATCTTTTTGTGTTATTCCTGATGTGCCAATGATTCCAACATCTGTGCCCCGCCTATGAAAGCCAAAACAACCAAAAGCTATATATACATAGATTCTTTTCCATCGTAAATTTGATCCTCAAACAATATATACATCATAAATAAAATTAGAAACTGTCATAATTTCAGTGAGATCAGCTATAAATAAAAGTTAACACGTGCGTTCAATTAATATGCTACTAAAAATCAAAGTCTCGCTGAAAATACATATATTATTATTTTTTGTACTTCCAAGAAACTCCATGTTTTACGCACGTGTGCTAAAAGAATATGAAAAATACATAATGTACATTATTTATGAATAATGAATAAATTCATATTAATGAATTTATCTTTATAATTATTTTAAGTTCTTATTTTAGATACAAACATAAATATTTGACTTTCGATAAGAAACTAAAAATATATGTAAATAATGTATACATATAACATGTCAAAATCTCCAAGAAAAAGAAAGTCCCAGTGAAAGCAGGATAAATAACTACATTATTCCAAAGAAGCTCCGCCATAAATCCAAAGACTTTATACTCCACGCCTATCTCAAGAGACATACTTGAAGCGTTCCTCTACATACATAAGACGCGATATTTAATTATATCTAGGAGCTTTAAAGGCCAGGGCTCTATGAGTCATTGCCCTATTTCAAGTCAAATATACATTTGAGTATTTCCTCTTCGGAAAAAATAAATTAAGTAATAAGCAAATATAAATTTATTTATATATTTATTAGTAGTAGTAAACTAAACTACTTTTTAGAGATTTATGTAACTAATATGTATGTAAAATACACACATATAAGAACAAACGTCAATGCCCTTAACCCTTTCCATTTCTTTATCCATCACCATATTCCCTCCAGAACACACTCGACCTTTTCCAGTTTCTGTTTAGTTCGTATACATTACCTGTTGGTATGAACGGCTAGGCCGAAGCCCTCTGGCGGGGCAGCAATGTACAACGGCGGGGCTGGTTCCGCTGCGCCCGCGCACAGTCCGGCGCCCGTGGACGCGTTCGACGCCGACGAGCATGACGAGTTGGAATGATTTAGAGCTGGAAAAGGAAAAGTTTTGATAAGACATCTGTTATTAGTTATTACATATACGGTATGGTAATGGCTTATACAAAGTAATATAGTTGAATATTTCGTTTTTTTGTATTTGCACCCCATTTGTTGCATTAGCATGTTAGATGCGGGAAACAGAGCGGTAAAAAGACACTTTGCTGATTCGAAGTAAATTGAAATATTAATTCAAAGGTGAAGCGGAATATTTGAAGCTGAAATGGAATGGTTCATGGCATCTGATGTTGCAATTATGGTATAGCAGTTATAGAATCCTATTAATGGAATGCTAAATACATACGGGGTCAAAAAAATACTGTTAAATAATGCGATTGTATTCCAAAATATTTTTATATGATAAATAATATAATTAACGTGTAGATTTTATTTGTAATTTCAAAAATATCATATATCAAGCTTTTCAAACATGTTGTTCTTTATTATAAATTGGCTAGTTGTGGGGTATTATACTCTACTGTCAATATTATATGTGAAGCAAAAGTGAATTTAACCCAGAAATTAATCATTTCATTCAATATTCAGTTGTTTTGGGAACGAACTTGAGCTGTATACTTTGCTCTATTAATTAGACCTACGGAGATTTGGGAGTTATCAATTTAAATTGAAAACTGACTTTGAATATTATAATTTAAAATATGAAATGAAATATTTATAGTAAATAGCAATATTTTTTAAGCCTGCTTATCCCACAAAGCAGCGCAGGCAGAGGGAACATGGAAATCTAGAGTTAAGACACACCGTTCCCATTGAAACACTTCCGTTCCCCACAAATAACCAGAAAATAAAAAAAACTACACTAAAACAATGATATTGAGCATTTAATTTATTATCAACATACATTCCCGCAGTCAACGAAGTGATAAAACGTTGGCCGATAAAAAACTCACGAAAACCTGAACAATAAACGTTTAACTGTGACACTCGTTACAAAAACACTGTCAATTAACTACTGCGTACATTTTTGCGTTTAAATTGTACTGCATTTACATAGTAAGTATATTTTATTTATTAGGCATAACTTTTTCCTCTTTCACGTAACACGCTATGTATTTAAGGACGAATGAAGTGATCGAAAAGTTACTATTTTTTTAACGTTACGTTCGTTGTATTAGTACACACAGAAGGGTAGGCAGAGGGAACCTAGTGTTATAACACTCCTTTCACAATTTTTCGAATTCTGGAAGCATTGTGTGTTGAGTGGTTGAACTTTCTCAATAAGTTATAAGTGGACGCTTAAATCATCTCAATTCAGCACACTAAAAATATATTCAAGTAAAATTATACAAATTGCATTGAAAAGTTAATAAAATAATAATTAATATTAGAACTACGAAGCTATTACTGATTTTTTAATACCATTAAATAAAAATGCTTGGCACTTAATAACTTTTACTGTAGGTACATACTAATAAAATACTGCAGTTAAATAAAAACTTTAAAACTTTTTACTAAAACATAAATATAAATGAAAGGACGTGAAAGTTGCAAGAGCTACATGCCAGCACCAGATATTCCTTTAAATGTTATTAATAATATGAATAATAAGAACTTACATAATAATAATTAAAACTACCCACTATAATCATATAAATAGAGGCCATCTGGCACAGTGGGAGAGCGTATAATCGCGATGGATGTGGATTCGATATCCACTCCGGGGAATGAATTTTCATTGCAGTCTCCAATTCAGGCGTGTAAAACGAGGAATCCTGCTGGGTATAGCAGTAACATGCAAAACAACCGGTGCAAGTCTAGAGTCAAATGTCAAATCTAACAGTTCAGACAGCTACAATTAACCTTCATCATCTGGTGGTGTACTAATCTATTCCAATACAGTACAGAATAAAAAGCGGAGAACGGAGTGTCCAAACACAAACTTCTGTCTGCCGACACAGATTAAAATTGCAAAACAGGACGCAAATAAACACACTTATCAACAAAACGAATCAGCGTATGAAAACTTAAAAGCTCTTCAACAAAAACCATTTAATTCGAACGTCTTACAGCTTTCGGTATCAAAATTTGCATTTCACTCGTCTAAAGTTGCTTCACTTTAATATTCTGGCATTTCGAAAGCATTTACTTTGATGTCAATTTGGGGTACCATTGCTTAATAACTTCGAATCTTATCTTTGTGAATTTCAATCTACCGTATTACCTTGATGTTCTATATCAAAATTTGCATGTTAATGGTATTAATTTTTTATTTGTTTTGTTAACCAATATAAGAACTTAGCAGATACTAAAAATATTAATTTCTTGTTAAAATAAGAAATTTTAAGTCTTCTATACATCGCTGTGGTTAACCAATATGCAGATATAATAACTATTGAAAAACAAACAAAATAACATTCTTAATGTACCTATTAATGTTCCTCTCTTTATAATATGAGGATAATATCAAAAAAACAATGCACTTAAAATGCCACAATTATTTTTATTCTTTTATAATATTCTTTATAGATCACTATTGGAATATTCCTTATTCTACTTATTATATAGGTATAGAATATGACTTTTGTTTTCAATACTAATAATACATACAAACATAAACTGCAAATGCGGTTACATTAAATATTTTTTTCATTTCGAATTATTAATTCCTGCTGCCAGCTTAATAACTATTAGTATAGATATAGCAGTAAAATTATGAAACATATGCAAAATTCAAGAAGATTTCACGACATCTATATATAATCTTTTAAAATTTAAAAATAGACTTATAATTTTAAACAACCATAGTAAACAGTAATAAAACAAATATATCCACAATATTGAGATAATACTGTATTTTATGTATGAAACATTCGGTGTAAACACGGTTAACGCATTACAAATAGTCATAAATAAGAGTTTCTTCTGGCTTATGGCGGCATTCATCAATGATGTTGATAGTTATAAATTGTAGTATTAAATATATTACTAAAATAACTTCTATTATATTGCCCCGGATCTAATAGATTACTTTCAGATCCGGGAAAATATAACAGAAGTTACAATTATATAAGCAACGTCTATCTTAAATTTAGTTAATCAATAATGATAATAATATAAAATCTACATTGATTCAATATAAATATATCAATTCTTTTCTTAAATGTTTCTGCGCAACGACTGGCCTCATAATAATTGGCCATATAAAAGGGACATATGCTTGATGTTTAATATAAACATACAGCCAGCCCTAGTGGGATATAAGCCTAAAACCACGAAATCAGACACGTTCCTATCACACTCAAAACCTTTCTTTACTTACATAACTTATAAAACTATGCGAAAAAGGACAGATAGTGGGAAACAGACCGACTTAACATTAGGTTCCTTCTGTCTACCCTGTTGTATGTGAGATATAGACAAAAAATACATACCAGGCAATGGTCGATGGACCGCAGTAACGTATCTATTTCCCTCCATGTACCCGCGGTCTGGTTCAGCGTGGTGTGCATGGTGACCACTGTGGATACTGTGCTGGTGGGAGTAGAAGCCGTCCGGGGGGTGTAACGTCACTCCACCACCGCCTTCCTCCTCGTCCACTTTTTGGGAGAAGCTGGGGACAAAGGAAAATACTTGTTAGAAAAGTCTGGTTTAGTTAGTAATCTTGATGAAATTCATATGGAATCACCAAAAGAAAACAAGAGTAATCAAAGCTTCAAAATCGATTGCAATAAACAATAAAAAAAAACAAAAATCAAGAACCTTTTAAAAAGCACATTTATTTTAGTTTTGAAACTAAAATTATATGATGAAAAATTCGTCCGTTATTACTACGGACTATTCCACAACAGTAATTCTCAAAGCGCTTTTCAAGAATAGATAACTTCCATTTTCTATTTAGATATTCTGTTTGTATTTCAAAAACAATAATACAACTAGAACAAAATATAAATTGAAGAACGAGTTTCTCATTTTGTTAGTATTGAAGAGCATCTATATAGTACTGGTACTAAAAGTAAGAAATAACCAAAAAGATAGAAAAGAAAGAAGAGAAGAAAAATATGACCTACATATCAAAACGTCCATTTTCTTCTCTTTCAAAGCTTAATTGCTATAATGATATGTTTACTTCGTCATTTTATATCTAACAGAGCGCTGTGCCGTATCGCCCGCTCATCGCATAGATCGCAGTAATGAGACAGCTTAACATACTTTTGAGCGAATCTTACTTCATCCGTTCCATATTTATGCTTTATATCTTAGAGAAATACATTTCAAATAATTATTTTTTAAGGATTGAGGGTTATTTTTATAATATAAAACTATAAACAAGAATATTTCAAATATTTCTGTTTGTAAAAGTTTTAAAAGAAACAAGCTTAAAGCAAGCAAAAATTAAAGATGAAAATATTGAGTAATACTGAAATTTATTTATTTTTTGATTTCAGTATTACTTAATATTTTAGTACAGTTACAGTAGATTCACCAAAAAACGATACATAAAATATATAACATAATAACATAGTAAAAATATATTAAAAAATTATATAGAATGAAAAATTAAAAAATAAGTAACTATTTTAATTGCTGACCTATTTTACCAGCCAACATAATTTAACATGGAGCCATCTAACTCATCCGTATAAGGAGAATATAATAGAGTTAGAAGTCTAGACATTATAATGATATACGTATGTCTAGAACGCTGGCTCTTATTATGAATTATGTCAAGCTATTTTTTTTTCAGCTTTTGCTCTCACTGACATCCAAGTCACGTGACTTGGTAATCAGAGAGAATTAGTGTTGAGAAATTCCATTCTTCAATTTCCGGTCGAATTGAAAACACTGCGTGTTGAGTGGCGAGTTCGAGAATAGGTATGTATATCAACACATTATTTTACTTAATAAATGCAAATGATTGGTGTTAAGTTTTTTTTTAACAGAACAGGAAAAGATAAAGTAAAATTGTCTTTCAAACAGATAGGGACTGGAAAAACCGGTTCACCAAGTGTTAGTTAAACGTATAAATAAATTTTAAAACTACAAACTTTACAACTTACAACTTTTTTTTAAATTAATTATGGAATTAATTTTTAATTATGAATGGAAAATCTTTTCTAAATCAACATTTCATATTAATCCTCCATATTACTTATACAACTACTTACTTCACACAACACTATATCAATACATTTTCAATAATAGTTTAAAAAAAATAGTTTTAAGATTCAGTATGAAATAAACTGGCACTACCAGCCCAAGTTCAACCCACACAAAAGAATACGGTTGTAATATTAAACCCAATATTCTGATAACATAACAAAGTGACTCGCACCCGCTTTCGGGGCCTTTATCAATTTGGAACAACCTATTTCCACCATAGCTTGACAGGTTTTTGTTATGGACGTAAGTAAATATTTTCGGTACATTTAATATTGTTTGAGATAATGGTGTTTTAGTTATTATATGTTAACAATAATGTTTAAAAAGACTTTAATATTTGTTGGTTTATAAATCAATTATTTAGTTAATATTGACTTCGTTTGTAAAACACTAATTTATGGGTACTTTATGTAAGAAATTTCAATGAAAAAAACTACAGAATTTTGGCAATTCAAGAATATTTATGGCAACATTACATGAGGCATCGACGATGTCAACGACATACTCGTATATCTTAAATATTGAGAAAACTCACTAGGAAGCAATATTTACAAACATACAATTCGCAAGAAGATAATTTCAAACATTTTGACACGACATTTTTCATATATATTACATAAATTTATTACAAATTACAATATAAAATAAATGAGTTAATTATGAATAATAAAATCATTATTACTCAACGTTGGACATCAAAAGTAGAGAAGTATTACACAAGAAGAGGAAGCCATAACGAAACGAATTTAATGATCAAATCACATAAAAGACACAATTAAAAACATTAAATATGCATACTGACTTTTTCTATAATATAACTATAAATATATATTATTTATGTAATAGATGTGTATTATGGATTTTACTTAGAAATAGTCAGGTAGTATTATGTAAGCAAATATTGCATATTTTTACCTTCGTGTCCAGTACATAGCAGGGAACCTGGGAACCTAATGTTACGTTACCCTATTCCCAATAAGACACTTCCGTTGGCTACTTTACGGCGAATTCAGGAAGCATTGCATGTCTAATCGCGGAATGCAACGCCGCTCTTTGCCTCGTTACCAGAGCAAGGAAACATGACTAAATATTACATTTTCCTTGAATGGGAATCGAGCCCAGAACCTTTCGCGTTTACAGTCGCACGCTTTTGCCCCTGCGCCATGACTGGCTTCTTTTATTATTAGGTATATTTTATACAAATTAATTAAATTTCATTTAAATACTTTTTCAATATTAGGACATGGTTGCTGGAAATTTTGGAAGTTGCTTACTAAATGTCATAGAGCAGCATAGTTTTCGAAAGACCGTATACAAAATTCTAGGTTTCTTGACGAATATATAAATAGAATAAACAGAGAATAGAATGAAATAATAAATCACTAACGTTTACAACAAATACGATTTAATAACACGTAAGGAATAATTTAACTAGAAATCATATTGGCATATAGAAAATATGAGCATTAGAGTTAAAAATATATTAGAACCATACCTGCTAACAGTTGCAGTACGCACAACACATAAATATGTTAATGCCCGTATAGAGTTCGTCAGAGCATACCAAATATTACCATAAAACAACAGTTTCATTAAACCATTCGCTATAATATGGAGAGTTGACTACAATAACTTTAATTTATTTCTATTATAAAGTAAATGCTAGCAGCATTATTGCTACAATTATTACATGAATAAAACTAACATAGCATTGCACGATTACTTACTAACAATGAATACTTTGAAAAAAATTTAACCGATAAAAATAAACCTTTCAAATATTAATCATATTAGGTAAGAATTTTAAGTCCACGCCAAATAGTCAATTTATTTATAGAAACATAAACATTTCTAATATACAAGAATAAGAGGCCAATAACGGCTAGGGGCGTTATGGGTTCGATACCCGCTCCAGGAAATAAAATATTTTAATTTCGGATAACGAGGAAAAGCGCGGTGTTGACATTCACCACTCAACACGCAATGCCTCCAGAATACAGCGCAGTGACAAACGGCCGTGTCTTAATGGGAACGGAGTAACTTAACACTAGATTCTCAGGTTCCCGCTGTCTACCCTGCTAAGAGCGGAACACAACTTCAAACTGAAGAAAAAGAAAGAAAACAAAATAATAAGACAATACTTGTTACGTTTAATTTATAATAGAAAAGTAATCACGAGTGCGGTGCGCTCCTTGACAATGACCACGGCCGCGGGCGGTCAAGCAGACCTACCGACTGTTTAACGTAATATTACTTAGCGAGTGGTATGTTTTTTTATATATCTTTTAACGTAACAAAGGTTTTATTATGTTTTCTTTTATTAAACTCTTCATCAAAACTCTTTTATAATAATTTTCTTTAATTGTATATTTTAATTGTTTAAATAGTCTAAGGCCTATCGCTAAAATTTACTAAGCTGTAGAAAATATAATTGAATTTTAATGTAGGAATAAATATGTTTAATATATTCGACATCACGCACTCAAATTTCAGTTAAACTGCTCTTAGTTTGAATCTAGAGTACTAAAAAGTCCCACGCAGGACCATAAATTCAATATACTGAAAAATATGTTTAACTCTTGTTAATAGCAGATCGAGGCCTTTCTAGCACAATGGGAAAAGGAAAAATAAAGATCGAAGTGTCTTGACACTAAGTTCACTCTCTTTCACTGCCAAGTGATTCAATCTGTCAAACTCATAAGGCAAACTAGCATTAAATAACAACTATTATATCGTTATAATAATCAACATAGATTAAAACTCATAAGAAACAGATAAAGATGAACATTTCAGTACAATTTATTTTCTGTACTTTCATTTATCTGGAACATTCCACAGAGTTGCAACTAAAGTAAAAGTAAATAGCTATGTTCCAGATACCTTAGAAGTCAGTCTTAAGCATTGTGAGATAGTGTGTGTTTATGACTTAGATATTTCATAGTTACTCAAATATTTGTACATGTGGAGACTACCTACAGTTTTTACTACCTGACACGATTAAGAATATATTTTAAATAGAAATATAAAACAAGAACTTTGTTTTTATAATATGAGTACAAAAAAAACATTATTCTTGCATATAGATTTACTCATTTGTTTCAAATAACAGTACTAGCAAAAAAATAGTTTTTTTGGGGCAACCTAGACAAGACACGGAGTCGTTCTAATTAAAATAAATAGTTGTATATAATTGTAAAATTTTGTGTCAAATGGTGGAACTCAACACCGCAATCTTACCACAGTAGGAATCGAATCTTCAACCATATTTTTAAGTCATTATATTCTCACAACATGTTTTAAGTAACGAAATTACACACAAAATACGAAAATATCTTCATTAAATCAAATGGTACTCTTCCTTCTTTATATCAACAATAAGGCTCGATTGAAGCGCAACAAACGATATTTATTCTCATATGTTTCTCATAAACAGATCTAATATTAGATTTACAAAACGAAATGAAATGTAAACAACATAAATATAAAAAAGGTTCTAAGAAAAACATGTTATGACGGAGAAAATTGGTGTTTCTATTCAGCGGTTACGGAGCCACGACGCAAACAGAACGTCTCTTGTAAAATGTTTGTTTACTTGGCAACCCTAAAAGTTTTTATCTCTTGAAGTCGACTAACTTGAAGTTATTTATGTTATGAAATGTAACTATAGTAGATTAGAAAGTAAATAATAACTATAGTAGTAAACACGAATGAATTATTTAATATTTTTATTCCCTCGCTCTGGTAATAAGGCAAAGCGCAGCGTTGAGTTCCACCAATTAATATACAATGTCTCCAGAATTCGGCACAAAATGGGGAACGGGAATGTTTTGATAGGAACGGAGTGTCTTAAAAAATCAATAAAATGCTTAAAAGGTTGCTACTAAAAAATTAAAATTCTTTAATTATATATGCACACAAATTAATGCCTTAATAAGATAAATGGAGACCGGTACGCCGGCGTTGAGTTACGAAAAGCAGACGGTTTATAGGGAACGGAAATCCAGAAAATCTGCTTTCAATGCTATAAGCGCGATACCGCGTTCACGCTTAGAATATTACTAAGATTAAAGTGATAGCGAAAGATAGAGAAAACTGCACAAACAACGTTTACCTACGAGTAGAATATAGCACAATATTTATAAAGCGTTTGGAAATCTTAGAATCGTATTAGACAACAACAATATGAAGAGACAGTCACGACTTTATAGAAAGTTCGTGAAAACCACCACCGATAGTAAATAGTAGATGTTTATTTCTCCTTCACAGCTAATGCTATAAATGCAAATATCTGCTTATTATTATCAGCAAATTTTAACCCTTACAATTCGAGTTGAAGTATGATAAAAACAATGATAAGTTTTTAGTCTGAATTTTCTTACAGTCTTTATTTCAAGACTTAGTTATTATTTTAAACAATTTTATTGTTTATAATTATATAAAGAAATGGAGAGGAGACAGTATATATGTAGGTAGGATATATTGTTATTGCAATTACTTTTGCATAAATTGAAACATCTTTAGTTATGTTAACTGCATTCTAATACATAAAACCCGCGGCTAGATCACTAGTAAATTGAGTATATAGGATCAGCTATAACTCGTACGTTTCAGTTTCCTCTTTAAATTTTGTTAAAGTGCCTCATCGGTATAAATCTAGCCTATCTAGGAACACCTCGCGGGCCCCGATAGTGAAAATTATTATTATTGACATAATTAAGGTCATCAACACAAGAGAAACCACTGATAAAGACTAGTATAATTTCAAACTGCATTGCTTTCTTAAAGCAATAAGGCCTAAGTAACAACATATTTTAAGCGCGAAAATCGTAGCAAATTGGATTATGGATTATGATAACGTATTCATAACATCGTATTTTTACGGTTGTTAGGTAAAAAAGACAACGATTTTATACGGATTGAAAGAAAGTAAAACATGAATAAGGTAGTTATACTATATTTTTTTCTTAATGAATTTATAAATATACCAAGTTAAAATAATAAAATATATACATAATATACATACATACATATATGTTAAAAGTCTAAAGTCGCAATATAGCAGTTTCCAGATCTACTCTTGAATTTTTGATTATCCAAATGACTGATATTAGGTGCTACATTCTATTTGTAATAATATAGCATTACAGTCTTGCGGCTAATATGCGTAACTGTTTTGATATTTATTTTAATTTTAATATATTTACACATGAATACGAGTTACACTAGTGTTTCCCTTCTCTCATAGCACAAAAACTTGAATATTTAAGAAATATTTAATTTATTTAATAATTTATATAAAAAAATATTTAAGAAACTTTTATTAAATATTTACAAACTTCCTGTGAAAATAAGATATCTTTCGACCATTAATCCCTTAACCTAAGGTGCCCAAAAACGGTACAACAAATAACAAAGCTTGCAAAGGCTGTAATCGTAATCTAAATCGTCTAAAATATCAAAGCGAAATTCCAGATGAGCGTTTGTTCTTTGGAATCTGAGAAAACATGGTAAATATTCTAAAGACGCTTTTCTAAAACATTCTTTGGGACCAGTGGGAAGATTGCAAGTTGGAAGAATTTAGATCATTTTAATTCAGAAGTTTTTTTTTTGTATTGTGTATAACAATTATTATTATTTAAATATTTTTTATTAAATTCAAGCCGTTGTGGTGCAGGGGTGTAACTGAAACGCGACGGTTCAATCCCCACTCCAGGGAATTAATTATTATTTATTAATATTTTTATTTCTTCGCTCTGGCGAAAGCCAGCCCAACGCTAACCCAAAGCCCGGCGTCGAGATCCGCCACTCAAAGTTAAAGTGGGGAACAGAGAACACCAGGTTCCCTCTGCCTACTCTCCTGTCCGCGGGATACAGCTTTAAGCTGTTTTTTTTTTCATGTTTATTTATTTATATTAGAAAATTGTGTTGCATATCTAATTTTTAATTACTATATTATACATCGTTATTTATTCGGAAACTAACTAAACCAATACAAGCACCTATATTATCAACACAAACACTAGTATCGTCCTACTGCACCAGAGTGCTATTAAATTTTACTGGTTGCCTTTGTGAAGGCCCGAGAGTAACGTCGACGCTACCTCAATTCATATTTAATGTACTCAATCAGTGTGCAAATATATCGTATATTTGATTTATATTATAATTATCATCCGAATAATATTTATTATTAAATTAATTATTTTAGTTTACCTAAGATGTTTTCCCTAACGGTTTTGAATTACCTATATATAGCTTTTTAATGATAAACATGATAACTGCATGCGGAAATGAAGAGGCTGAGGTGGATGTGCAGCGTGATGTAGTCTAACCGCATACGTAATACATACATTCGAGGTATTCTTGGAGTCCGTGACGTAGGGGAGAAGCTCCAAGAATGTCGCCTGAAATGGTATGGAAACGTCACGCGCCGGCCTATAAACTATATCAGATGTCAGGGCCCTGCTATGTTTGTCCCTAGAGAGTCCCCCAAACAAAAGCAGGAAGAAGTTTCCCAGAGATTACTTTATTATCATGAACGTGTGAAAGAACACTGATAACAATTTACCTACTAAATGTTCCTCAAATTTAGGTCAGATTATTGCTGAAACTTATCAAAACATATGTATATATCGTGTTTCCAGGTAGACGAACTAACTAAACACCCACATAAACTGCACCAGCTCAGGTGAAATACAAAAGCTAAATGGAAATACAGTTTAAACATAAATTCTAGTTGCAGAACGACGAAACTTCGATAAGTTGAAAATTGTTAGAAAATAAACGTAGCTAGAAATTGGAAGTCATTTAAAACATAAATAATCCTAGAAAAACTTATTCTTAATGAAATATTTATTTATGGTAACGAGGCAAAGCGCGGCGTTGAGTTCCTCTACTCAAAGCGCAACGCCTCCAGAATTCGGCGGAAAGTAGAGAAAAAAATTGTCTGAATGGAGAAAGGAGTGTTATAACACTAGCTCTCTGCTAATTGCTGGATACAGCATTAGCTAAAAAACTTTTTTAACAGACTATTTTATAAACTTTTATTAAAAAGATTAAAGAAAACTATTAATATGTTATCTTATAACGAAATTAATATATTAACAAAAACAACACAGCCACTGACAACGACCGTACGAATAAACTTAAAAGATAAGATTGTAAAACACAATTCAGCGGACTCTCATTGGTCGTCGCACTTCAATTTACATAGAGATTTCAGATTTACATTTCCTTAAAGGATCCGACGTGAATGCACTTAAGCGCGGTGACGATAAAACAGTACGGATAAATAATAAGAGATGGATTATGTTTTTACTTACTATGTAAATTGCAATTTGTATAACTTTGTAAAAGCGACTTACAATTTAAATATAAATATTTTTGAAACAAGGTAACTCATTAGTGGGTATTTTTTAATAATATTTCATGTGAATTTCGTTTACTGTTAAATAATATAAGGTAACTTTGTTTGTAACGAGAGCAAGAAAATGAAAATATTTAAAATTATTCATTTTCTCCAAATGGGAATCAAACCCACAACCTGTCACGTTTATAGTAGCGCGCGCTTGCGCATGACTGACCTCGTATCTAGTTCTAACATTTTAAATTCTAACACTTTAATCGAATTACCTATAATTTCAATTTCAGCACCGACCCCCATATGATAGACAAAAGTGTATCATTAATTTGGGGGTAAAATTAAAATCAATACTAACTCTGAATTTTTATGACGCACTTATAGTCGGAAAAAGCTTGCCAATTAATATGTAACTCTTGTGTCGGCTGGAGAGTCGCCAAAATAAAGCCTTGCGGCACGCCTATTATAGGAAATTCGATACTACAGTTAAATTGCTGCAGTGTTTGTACTCTATTATGTTAATAGATGGAGGAGAAAATTGAAAATACAATACAATACAGAAATATCATTAAGAAAATAAATAGGTAAAAGTAATTCGTTAATCAGGAAACACATGTATTATGTTCACATTATCAGTATTAAACTAGTTTATTACTTATATAATTAGGGAAAGTAAATATGAAAATATCTTTAAATATTACAGCGCCGCGGCTGTAACGAATGTCGGTCATTTCCCGACGGCCGCAATTGAAATTATCTCAGGTCAGGTCGGAATTTTCATTAAAAATACTGAAACATTTAAGCATTAACTGAAAATATATACGAGTAAAACTATAACAAGATTTTATGTAAAAAAATAATTAAGGAGAATTTTTTTTTCGAGTAATTCATTCATTACTCAGCTTTCCAAAGTTCGTGGTTCTGTATTTAGGGCACTTGCTGGGTATCGTTTGCAATTCGTTTGTCAAATAGAGCGAGACATCCCCACTCCTCCCCCCATTTCCCCATTGTTGGAGGGGGCCTATTCAGTTGCACCGACTTGATTAATACGGATGAATGCACCCGCTGGCTGCAGGAACGACCCAGTTTCAGAAAAACCGGTCGGTTATTAAGCCGGGCAGCGTTTGTGGGAGATTGCCTGGTTTGACGGAATGGATTGCTCTCGTTTTTAACTACTCCATGTGGCGAATGAAAGTAAATTGCTTTTCTACGAGTTGGTTTCAGTTTTTTTAATGATAAGTGAAATTGCACTTTTGATTTCGCTTTATACGAACATACATATTTGACCACTGGTCGCATATATATTTTTAATTTTCCAAATATAGTAATATACTATCAATAAACATCCTAAGCTTGAAATTGAAAAATATTAAAATACAATAACAAACGTCTCCCCATCTTACCCGTAATCTGGCCTCTGACAAAACCAGGATCTAGTCAGCTTAGCGGCTTCAAGGAGAACTCCACCGATGTCCGCGATCCTCATGCCAGGACAACAACATCCATCCTCTTGACCATCGCCCACTAGCACGACGCGAGACTCTGACTTCGCCACTTTGAAACGTTATATTGACTGTATATTTCACTGATTATTCCATTTTTCGCACTATATTCACTTTAAACGTCAGTTAATTGCTTAAAAAGTGTTTATTAATTTGCTTTGAGTGTAACCTTTAAAAAATTAACGATATAAGGTCAAAGTTACCGTAGAGACCAATAAAGAGCAGATATAAAATCTCAATGACCGCCACTGGCACGAGAGTGGTCGATGTCGAAAATACTTTGCGTGGCATTGTGTATCATATTGCAATTAACATAAATGGCTTAATATCGACATATTATTTAATAGCATATAATCTTAAAATATAAAATAATTTTTTTATGATTAAGGTTTCCCCCTAAAACTGGTCAGACAGCATCCGGCGCTAGTTTTCAAGGTGAAGAGTAACTTACAACTAGGTTAACATAACCCGTAAAATATCGTATAAAAGTTGTAGTAAAATATGCAAAATGATTATAAATAAAAACAAAACTCAAATATTGAACGACTGTTTTATTTGCAAAAGCCAAACGATATCTATTTACTCATCAATATTGAGAATGTTTATTTACAACCAACGATAATAATTTCACGATAAAAGATGAAACAAGTTATTTTGACATGGAAAATGAAGGTATTATCTGAGCCGTAATAACTTAGGCAAGTGAGATTTGCATTACAATACTACAATATATTGAAGAACTTATATGGGGAAGTAAAAACTCATCAATCATGAGCATCATTTGTGTTACACTAGCGCCACGCCCTCGTTTCGCTTTGGCCTCAATGGCTACCAGTGTGCTAGTAATTATAGTAAAAAATACGATACAACACTACTTTAAAAGGTTTTTTACAGTAGGAATTTAAACTAATATGTATTCTCAACACTAGGTTCCCAGGTTCCCACTAGCTACCCTGCTATGTGCGCGATACAGTGTGAAGCTAAAAAAAATGTTTTTTTCTAAAGTTAACGAACCTTACTGATATTAAATATGTTTTATACCACCTCTATAATTAATTATTATTAGTATCGCTGTCTGTACATGCAGCGTGTTGTAACCTAATAAGTCAAAACATCAAAGGCTAACCATATTTATTCAACCATTAAGCGTAACGCCAAACAGTCACATAATGGGATGATGTCATGGCAAATGACAGGCCATGGAAAATGTCGAATTATGAGATATGAACATATATATTGTTACATTTTACTTTATTTAGCTTCACGCTGTATCCCGCAAATAGCAGGGTAGGCAGAGAGGATCTGGGAATCTAGTGTTATGACACTCCGTTCCTATTAAAACACTACCCAGAATCCGAAGAAATTTAAGTAAAACTAATGCCAAAAAGATTTGTTATCAGTTACTATTCTATTGGTATATCTCTAAGATCTTAAAATTAAGCAACGTTGTTTCTAAATCTACTTAAAAGCTTTAATCGACGCATTAAAACTAAATATATAAGTAAACTCGTATATGATAAATAGGTAATTATTTCTGACGATAATTCTCTGATATTAAATGTAGTGCAATAGTGTAAACACTGCAACCTTTAATAGTTGTATCCTTGAAGTTAAATATAGTATTGCTAAGGAAACAATCGCTATAATACAGACGTAAACGTTTAAGATAAACTTACATTTGAATTGAGCTAACCAAAGATTAAAAATAATGGTAAAATTTTAATTAGAGTTATCTTAAATTAGGAAAATTTTGAAGGAATGGAGAAAAACGCGATTAGTCACTAATTTTTATTATCAGCTTTACGCTGTATCCCGCACACAGCAGGGTAGGCAGAGGGAGGGTGTTAAGACACTCCGTTCTACACTTTCTGCCGAATTCTGGAGGCATTGCGTGTTGAGTGGAAGAACTCAATGCCGCGCTTTGTCTCGACACCAGAGCGAAGAAATAGAAATATAAACGTAAATAAATATTTCACTTCCTCAAGTGGGGATCGAATCCACAACCAGTCGGTTTAACAGTCACACTTTGTTCAAATGAGCCACGACGGCCTACTACTAATTTCTAGTTAGTTCAAAATTAGAAAAAACAAAGTTAATTTGTATTCATCGATGACAGCTATAAAAAGTATGGGACAGCGCGCGGTGTAATATTTCCTACCGCTATTATCTTTCAATGTCATCATTCACACGAGGGTGTCGATTACTTCATATTAAGTGTCTTGCAGTTGGATCGTTTATGTTAAATAAATTAGAATGTATATGCGAATAGATCAATTAAACTTATTGAAACTATTTAATTAATAATTTTTTTCGTGTTGAATAATGAAAGAAATTAAATTATTTAAAACCATTTCGATTCCTATTCTTATTTCAATGCGAGTTTTCAATTTATTGCTTCCTTTCACATATTTATAACTCCGATCTCTTTTTCGACACACGTCTTGTTAAATTTTTAGTTCATTTGAGTAGCAATATGTTCGAATTATCAAAATTCATACTGGCAAAGGCAAATTATATATTATATCACCTTCAGCCCAATTTTACGGAACTAAACGCAACGCTTTATTTTACCAGATCGTATAAATGAGAATAATTAATTTTCTCGCTTGGAATTCGAGCCGACGACCGTCGTATTTACCGTACTACGCCACTAGGACCTATAAGTATATTTATAAATATGTATAAAGCTGTATACGTTGATAAGTGAAACGAGAGCTTTTCGCAAGGTCTCGATTATATCACGTCAGCTTTTCAGGTCAATTGCTTAATAATTATAATCACTTGTTCAATATTAAAAGTAAGTAACTGTTACAACTCGATATTAGTCCAAATTTATTGAAAAAAAAAATAACAAGCGTTTTACATTGTGGATATTTTGACGATTATGAAATATTTTTAACCGACTTCTGTTAGAAAAGTAGGTTATCAATTCGACTGTATTTTTTTTTTCAAACAAATTAAAAACTACTTTGAATGTAGAAGTAGGTACTTAAATCTTTAGCTCTTAGGTAACCTGTTGAATAATACTAAATAAGCCCTTCGCTGCCTTCCCAGGTGAATACGCTTTATTATAGAGAAAGGCTGGGAAGTAAACAAGTCTTTAATTACATAAATTTCTTTTTTTTAACAAATTGTTGAAGCATAGTGGATTTAGGCGTTACAATTAAATGTTCAGTAATTTTTCACTTTCTATAAAAAAAAATACAAAGTTTTAAATGTTATCATTTAACAATAATTTACTATTAAGAATATCTATGACACAAGGCCATACATTAAGTAAAATATACAATTCTACATTTATTATTTAATATCTACTGTTACAAAGTTCACGTTTCAATGATAACAAGATGCAAAAATATGTCCGTAGCACGGCCGTTTTCGTAGACAAGTATTTTGCAAGCAAAGATTAATACAGAATCCTAAAGGTCTATAAGCGGCCTTCTCAATTAATCAAGGCCTGTTACAAGCCACGAACGATCGATATTTATAATTTAAGTGATTTTCATTTAAAAATACATCTCCAAGTCTTTTTATTTATAAATAACTAGAGGATAACTTTAAAATGTTGACTATATTCTTTAGGCCAGTAAAAGTATATAGAAGTTTTTTTTTTCAGTTATACGCTTTTTTTTACACAACGTATATCAAACAGAGAGAAAGTTAGAGTCAGATGCACTCCGGTCTGTTTGTCTGTGCGTTTGTGCACGCTAATATCAGAGACAGCTTAACTTATTTAAATGTAGTTTTCACTATTGTATTTTAGCAACTTCCCTTCTTTTTATTTGTAACCCCAACTGTAGTTTTCAATGTGTCAATGATAATGTTATTAGAACACAAAAGTAATTAAGATAAGTAAATAAATGTTTGTGTAATAAAAGCGGGTGAAGCTGCGAGAGGCCACTAGGTCAAAATGTACTCTACCTTGCAGACATCTACTATCAACTTGAAAATATCGACGTTACGATGGCAATATACAAAAATACATAGTAGTTTATTTATTATTATTAGTGAAAACTTATCGCAATACAAGAATATGTTTAGATAAGGTTATCTCTATATTAATCTACATGTTAATATAAACCTATATCTATTGTACTTCAATTAAATCAACAAAATCAAAGTGAACTTGGCTAATAAAATTGCATATTACATTTTCCATTAAACACCTTATGGGACTCTTCTATAAAGTAAATATTTAAAACGTGGTCACTAATAAATTTATATTACAAAATAAGTATATAATATTTATTTATTATAATATATAGCAATTAAATTGTATATTGCTGTATATAAAAGGTCTGAGCTTGAATAAAAAAAATATTAGATTTAGTCATAAAAGATAAATCTGTATTACACATACAAAAAAAGAAGTAAAAATATACATTAATTACCTATAGTCATAAATTGCAATTTTTGATAAGTCAATATTAATTATTCGCGTTTGTTTATAACTTAAGGTGGACGCGGTGCTTGGCAGAGATGTCGCCGCCTTCCACTGGTATATAACAATTGGAAATAAACTTTATTACCCAACAATAGGGTGTAAAATCGAATATTAATAAATACATCGATACTTTCAGGATTAGAAAAGCCTTTTATATTTAGAGTTTACAATTTAATATCATAAAATATTGTTATGAAATAATAATTCATTTTAAAATTTCTCAAAGTTTTATATGAAATTCTAAGATAACTTCTTGGATTCAATCCAACAATTGCAAATTTATATAAAATTAACGTTTTAATGAGATACCTTTAGGTAAACGTTAATGTCCACTTATAAAATAGATCTTAGGGTACAGTTAGACTGTAAAAGCTATACTACATTGATATATTGTGATTAGTTATGGACTATCGTCCATTATCAAGGAAACCTCATAATTTAAATCTAATTTAGTACTATTTCCTGGACAACAAAAGCAATGCCGTGGGTAAAAACAAGTTTATTATATAACCTTACCTTAAACACAATGTATATAGAAACGTTACTCAACAGATAAGCCTAACCACCGCCAGCCATTAGTTCATATCGATTGAGGTTTTGCTAGCCACTTCGATACGGCGATAATAGCTATCTTGTATCGAAAATAAATCCATTAACAATCACGAAAGCAATAAATGTCTTTAACGACTCTTATATATACTGTCATTTCCGTTATCAGTCTATTTTCGATAATAATTTTATTTTGGCTTAACCCACGCAAAGGTCGGGCCGTATTGACCTTGATCTGAATAAACTTTATAGGTATATGTTTCGAATAAATTTCTTTTTGTGTTGTCTTAAATGAACGTCATAGCGACCTATATAAATGTATATGACGATTGTTGATACATGTATTGCCTGCGAAAGAACTACTATTCTAGGCTATGTCTAAGAAAATGTACTTTTTTATATGCATATTTTTTTTTTGTTTTATAACTGCTACTTACATACTTGTATCCTAGTAGTACTGTAGTAGTTAGAACATTGCCAGGTCAACTGGACATAGGAGATTTATTTCAAGGTGACGAACCTATTATATTATGTGAAATATTAATGAGTTTACTTATAGTACGAATATATAATGATTTATGTTTATATACGTAGTATCACTAAAAAAATATTATAGATTGAAAGAGGTGGTCCTTACCCTAGTAGGAATAGAGCCCACGACCCTCGTATTTACAGTCAGACAGCCAAAAATCAATACAATGTATTAAAACAAAATTAATTTTCGCTTAATTCATACTTGCTATACTTAAAGGAAAACTGCTTTCAAAATAAACGAGTGATAAACGTCTTTACTTTTTACGTCGCACGCAGAATAAACATCTTAAAGTAGACCTTCAATAGAATTGTGCCAAAAAATCCATAAGGTCAAATAACATATGCATATATTTAATTTTTTTTATTTCAAAACTAAATCGAGTTTATAATCATTTTATATTATGTAAGTATCGTTTTACGACTTAATAATATAAATAATATTTTTTTTATTTTTTCCTTGTCCCTGAAGATATACCTACTCATACATATACCTACTAGAAATGCTATACATCGTGAAGCTGGTTTATTTAAAACCTATAACTACTGTATTTTCGACTTTCACCATTCTTATATTTATACATGGAACCAACGAAGTGTCTACCTAGATACTTCATCCTACTTCCCTTGACATTGTATATTGAATGGCGGAACTCAACGTTGCGCTTTGCCTTGATTGAGTGAAGATTTGAAAATGTTAATGAATAATAATTCGTTCCCCCGAGTGAGAATCGACCTCATAACCGTTGCGTTTACACGATCACACGTTTATGCCACTGTGCCACGACGGTCTCATTCATATAATAAACAAGTGAAAATTATTAAACTAACTATTAATAAATCTACAAATACACAGCATCTCTGGTACGGTCGTTTACGCCCCATCAATTGTATGGCGAGTCGTATGAGTTATAGTGGTTTTATGGGATTTATATTCTGTATTTATAGGTAAATATGTAAATGTTCCAATTATTTAAGTTTAGTTTCGTATTTGCTAATTCATTAACATAAAAATGCGAAGATTCATCATTTTGAAGCATATGTTTCATACAATAACTATAACAACCAAAAATAATATTTTTTATATAACAAAAAATAGTTTCGAATGTATTGGATTATCAATAGGAAAATACGGAATAATTCCACAAATTCCTATTATAGATAAGGACGTTCCATTTAAAAGGAGATAGAGATGCGAATCAGTTCAGTGGTTCAACTAAATAGGGCATTGATAAACCATTTCGAGATACGCATTCGGAGTAAACGAGCAGGTGACAGTTCTCAGTAAACAAAAATTATCTCTGTTTACCCGGCCTCTTCAATATACTCGTAGAAAAAATCTAAGAATTAAAGTTATTTTCATTTTAAATTTTCCACATCTCTGAATTTTCTGTAATAGGAAGAGAAAACTAAGTGATATCGTATTTTGTTTTGAGTGAATGAACTTTACGCTTTAGCACTACTTATTAGACTTTTATCACTTTGCTTATTCTTCTTTTAAAGATTTTATTGATTCTAGCCATATTAATATTAGCAAAATCTAGAATTAGAGCTAGAACTGAATTCGAACCCAAGCTAATTCAGCACATTAAAGTGTTAGTACGTACCTACTATATTCGACATCGGACAAACTGAACGACTATTACAAAACAAATGAAGATAACAATGCCGGAAAATAAAGCAACCTTACGTCGACAGGTGACTGTTTTTATAGGGGTGATAACAACCATACACTTTCCAATTGTTTCCAGTTCCACGTCCTTCGATCATGGCTTGGTCTTTTGACTGTAAAGACCTGATTGAGACGAGGAAAACAATGAGATTTCTATTGAATTATTATAGAATCATTAGATTTTTTTCTTGAATATATTAACATCTTTTCCTTACTTTTCACAAAACGTCTATTTTTTTAACCACAACACCTTCCTTAGTGTAAAAATTAAAATAAATTTTATTATAATTCTATTCTTCATATATGACCTTCATATTTTTCTTGCGAATTGCTTAATATTACGTTTAATAAAAAACATCACAAATTGATTAGTTATTCAAATTAGTCACGTTATACTTAGCAATGAGATAAGCTGAGGAAATTTCAATTAACTTTAACTAAGCGTTGTTTTATTTATTCTATCGTTTTGGGTACCTTCCTTAATAAATTTGTGATTTTATGAAATTATGATATATGATTATATTTTTTAAATCATATTAAAATTTGGGTTACATTTTTTATATAAAATGAGTACTCAAGAAACCTAGAAAAATAGAACCCCAACATAACGGAATTATGAGTCAAATTTGAAAATTTTATAAATAAATATACCTATATAAAAAAGACTTCTTTTATAGTGTACAAATTTATTTAATATTTATTTAAAACCAACTTTAACAAATGGGTATAAATTTGAGACTGCATTTTTTACCATAACACTATGTTGAAAAGTAAAGCAGATGGCAAACGATAACGTTCTGTTACGTTTGTTCTTCACATTTAACAGCTGGTGCATTATCAAATAACAATTGGTCATGCGGAAAAGATTCTACTGAATGCACAAATGAGTAATAAATAAACAAATATACAAACGCCCCGTTCAGGTAGCATATCTAGCACATAGCAAGGTAAGCGGAGGGAACCTGGGGACCTAATGTTAAGACACTCCGTTCCCCACTTTCTACCGTATTCTTGAGACAAAGGGCGTTTATTCATTTTTTTTTCAGTAAAGCCAAATAAAATATAACCTATGAAAGGCTATCTTGTAAATAGTTTAAATCTTTCCCTTCCTAGGATAAGAAAGCTGTTCGCAATTAGAGCAGATCGTTCACGCACTGCACGCGACGAGTGCACGCATAGAGAAATCTTACATATTGACATACGACTTCGTACGTACGTATATAGTCATTTAAAATTAGATTATTTCTCCTCCCTCATAATTCAAATTTGACAGAGAAAATCCAGTTGACAAGACACTCCATTCGCCGATTTAAGTCAATTGTAGAGACTTAATTGCAGAAAGAAAAGAGAAATGAAAATTATTTCAATATAAACAATTCTTAGAGTAGAGATCGAACTTAAAACCTTCGTGTATTTATTCAGATATGCTCTATAGTCATTTCCTAAAAATTCCGCCAAAATATAAAATAGGTGGCGAATGAAAAATCTATTTTGAGCGTGTTCGCGAAGGCACTCGTATGGAATAACAAAATACATTTTATTGGCTAATGTGTCACGTTTCGTTCTAGTTCTAAGCGTTAAAACACCTGTTTTGACTGTTAATGTTAGTTTAAACTACGATTATCGACTTTGAGCGTTATACATGCATATATATGCATAGAGAAGTTGTCAGTTTATTCTACAAATTAACATATAAGTAATAAAATAATATATCATCTAAGTAAACATACAAATTTGAAATATCAAGATTTTGTTAAACACATACATATAAAAATATTTAAAAAAAATTAATGAAAAAAACAGTTTTTGTTGCTAGAGAATACCTACTGAACATACAACTAAAATTAAACTTAATAAATATTTAAGAATTATAATCCATTGTCTGTACATGGGCAAATGTATCAATTATAGTTTTGTTTTGCTTACCAATGGGCAATAGCCAGCCTTGAATCTGCCAACTTATTTTTTTTATTTAAAAATAAACTTCGTCACAGACTAAAAACGCATTTAACATTAACGAATAGCTCATTAAATAAGAACGTGGCTCTAAGAATAGACACTTGTTGCCGTTCTAAGAAAAACTTGGTTGGTATAAAATTCCAATTAATAAACCCGCTTCTCTAATATGGAGAAGAGAGCTTTAAGCAGTCACTCTCTATAAATAACTGAGACGTGATAAGTATTAGCTTTTAACGTTTAATCTTGCTTTAGATATTTAAATCGATTATTTGAGGACAAAGATCGGTTTTAATCGAGTAAAATTATTTAAATCGAGTTTATTATTTTTAGTTCGGTGTGTTAACGTAACGTAGAAAGTTTGAATTCTTTAGGAAGACGACAAAAATAATTTGATTTTATTAGGTTAAACTTAAATATGTAGGAGTAACTAAATATTTCAAATAAAATGTTATCAAAATGAAGCTAATACTTAACACTCCTCTCCCCACTTTCCGTCGAATTCTGGAGGCATCGCCAGGACGAAGAAATTAACTTAATATATAATATTTTATTTTCCCTATTGAGAATCAAACCGACAACTTGTGCGCCAAGACTGACTTCTTATACTGTCTTATACTTGATTTCGTATAAAACAACATATACACATAATACGCAATTAGTATATAAGTAATTGCTAAATTATTACAAAATGCCGATTGGTCGCGTCCATAGAAATTATTTGTTACATAAATCGTGGAACAATTGCGTCGCGAATGGGGCATTGCAAAAGATAATTTAAAAGATCGTTGCTCTTATTCAATACGTTTACTTTTACTAGTACAGTATTAAAAAATATTTTTAGAATATTTTAACTATATTAATAGAAATAATTCTCAGTAGTATATTTGTTAAGTATGTCCACCAATATTTATGAAGCCTTGTTCTATGTGTACCTATTAGGAACTAATTTAAATCATGTATGGTTCAGAAACATACTAATCTAGTCAAGAAATAGTACGATGTGGAATTACGTCACCTAACAAACGCCAAAGAAAGACAACAGGTTAATCAATTTCTTTGGTAAAAAAAAACGAAAAAATAAAAACAAAATATTAACTTTATATTTCTTAGACAAAATACTCCAAAACAATTAACATAACAACATGACTGTAATAACAAAATCAATCAATTACCAGTAATAGCTTAACCTAATCAGAATACACTAATTGAATGATTAAACGGTGCCACATAATTCCTATACAAGCGCACACATCGAGCGGCGGTTGCATACTAATGACATAAGACAATATGTCGATTACGAACTAATACAGTTGACATTGAACTGCTAAATTGACGAACTTGTGATGACTATCAGTACAATGATGACTTTCAATCTTTTCCACTATCTTCCTAAAAAGTTAATTGATAACATATCAGAATCCTATACTACAAAGCACGTCCTCCAGGAACAATGTATGCGGAGTGGGGTAACAATATATGCAAAGTGGCTGGCTGGCGACTGTTGGATAAGAAGGACCAAAAGAGTCCTATAAGGCATATGTTGCCAGCAGCAGACGAGGAGAGGCTGTTGACCACGTGTAATTAATGGTTAAGAGGTCTGGTAGTTAGCAACTTTGATAACTAGGCCAGTGGTAGCGGATTACATTTTCATAGAGAGTGATACATATTTGTATAATAAGACAAATTTTATGTTAAGTGGCGTTTTACAATGTTTTGAATGCATAATATTTTTTTATTAAATTATTTAGGACACTAAAAGTTGTCACACGCTTCTTTAATAAATTAAATTTAGAACATTATATAAATTGACCATTTTACATGGAAATTTAAAGAATTGCGCCGGTCAACTATTTAGGTCGCGTTGAAAAAAAAGTATTTTGCTCGTAAACAGATTATAGTTAAAAAAAAATTTTTACATACTCTTTCAAAATATTAAATATTTACATCTCAATTAAAATAAGTATGTATGTCAATTTGTCCAAACAAGGTCAAAGATCTAGTTTTTTTTTAAAGCAACGTCAGTAACGAGGATCAGTTCAGATATAAAAAAACGAAAAATTTTCAAGTACCTAAAGCAAAATAACAGGTTCTTATTGCGAATCTGTCGCGACAAAGTATGCATGGCTTGATAATATAAAATGAAACAGCGTCAAAATGTTAGTAACACGTATAACGAGCGTGAATACTGTACACTGGAGTTTACAATATTATTTAATGTGACATCTAAGCTATATTTTTTTTAGCGTCACGCTACATATATCCCGCACACAGCTGGGTAGGCATAGGGAACTTAATGTTAAGACACTCCGTCGTCATTTCTCCGCTTAATTCTGGAGGCCTCGCTGGACTACTTCGCGCTTTGCCTCGAAACCAGCGAGAGCAAAGAAATAAAAATATTTAATATTCATTTCATCGAGTGGCAATCGAACCCACAACCAGCCGCATTTACCGTCACTGCCTGGACCAACTTTTTCATCAAAACACTTTACATTCCTGTTTCCATAATCCATTATGTACCTATTTACTAATTTAATTTCAGCTGCCCAATTAGGTCCTAATTAATGAAACCCGTGCTCGTTCTCGTGAAATAAAATAATCGCTATTATAAATTTATACAAATTAGCTACAGTTATTTACAAAAATGTTATTTCAAGACTCTACAAAACCTACAACAGATTAAAAAAAAAGGGAAAGTGGAGAAAAACAACAAAAAAACCCCATCACAAATAACTTCCATAGCAAACAACTTAACCTTCCCATGGCTAGTAAAACAGGAGAACAATAGCCACCTATCATCAATATCGAAATCCTATGGCCCTTTCACACAATACATTTCCACGACCCCATTGTCTTTTACTCTTGACACGAGTGCATATTAAACAGTCAGTGTAACACACGTAACACCGTGCGAAGCTGACGTTACTGAGAACGAGGTGGCACAGAGGCAGAATGGCATTGTTATTATGCAAGTTGGTCAATTTTGCATAACACTCGATAGGGAAATTGCTCAATGCTAGATCGAATTAGGTGTACCGAGTTAGATTTGGAATCACGCTTTTATTTGGCACGATTATATTTGAGAAATGGAAAACGTGACAAATGTAAATTTGGTTATTGTGCATAGTTTTATATAGTCACTAATTATGTCAATTTTAATATATCATTGAGGTATACGAATATGAAATTGAAAGATAATCGTTGAATTAACCACAAACCATATACAAGTCTTTTACTTAGTGTTACACTTTATAAAATTACAATACTATAAAAATATACTTAAAAAATTATAGAATAGAAGCTTCCGTTTCTAGAAAATAACAATAAGATTATAAACTTAGAGACAAACGGCAATATAATTGAGGCGTAAAATCACATCTTGTAGAGAATCAGAAATAGTCTCTAATTAACCTAAATCTGTGGCACTATGTTCTCGAGATGCTAAGATCATTAATAAGACAATGTGTTGAATGGCTGTTGTCAACAAATATTTTCTTGAGAAACTCTAGAGATGTGTTTTAATTCTGCTTCCTTCCTAATCTAGATTTTTGAACTAGGAAGTCAGAGCGTAGCGTTTGTTTGAGTGACCGTGAAATACTTCATTCCCCCAAATAGGTTTGAGATTATCTTTCCGTTCTTTAACAATGGCTAAATATAAAACCAATATGAAAAATTATATAGGTACATATTATAGGAAAAAACATGAACATTTTAATATCTTCATTTAATTTTGTCATAAAAACTTTTATCGAATGCAATATACGCGGAACACTAACTGATTTCCGGTTTTATAAGTATTATTTCTTAATTCGGTTCATTTATATTTGACCGTGTTTCACTCAATTCAAAGTAAGCGTTATGTAATGATGACTTCATTATCTATTCCTCTAAATGGAGTTACGAGTAATGTACAATTTTATAATTATTTAGATGATAATTTAAGTTAATGCATAATTTAATTACAGTTTTTGCTAATCTCATTTAAACAACAGTATATAAAATAATGTATTTTTATTATTTAATTTTTAAATGTTTACGTTTTAAAAGTTTAAGCATAGTTTGACCGAAATATATATACTTGTTGTGTTAAATAAATGTCATTGTGATAATTATGTTTATAATTTTCACTTGATCACAGAGAAAAAAAAATTGAAATTTCACTACATTCTCACTGGCTCAAAAATTTAAGAAAAAAAAACAAACATTTATATGAAAACACCCAAAACAAACTTAGACATTACTATACGAATAAACATAATTACAGTATATGCGAGAATCATGAACTAGATTTTAAAAATATTTTTATTTATGTGTGTAAATCTAACTGTGTCACGAATTAAGAGTAGGTACCTACTGATGTGACAGATCGAGAACACTGGCTCACAGCTTGTTTACCTTTAAACATCGACTGGTTTTCGCTATATTGATACCTATATAAATATATATTTCTTAAACATGTATTTTTATAAAAATTGAAATAAATACAAAGATAGGAAGCTAAAATAATACAATTATAAACCGGTAACTAAAAGAAAACAAGAGTTAAATTTAGATCTCAAAACATGATCTTCAAGTCAAATTTAACATATAAATATCTTATTTAAAATACTGGGCACATTAAATTTTAGTATTAACGTGATATAACAAATTCAATTGTACCTTAAAAAAACAGGTTTCTAAGCGAATATTGACTAAATGTGTTTATTGAATTAATAATTTTTTTAAGGAAAAATAATTAATTCAATAAATACATTTATATGTACGAGTAAATCTAAAAAGGTAAAATGAAACATCTATATTCCATAAGTATTGGTTTTTTTAGCTTCACGCTTTACGCCGCATACAGCAGAGAATTAAGACACTATGTCCTCACATTGAACCCAAAATCATCACATTTGCAATCAGATGGGTGTACCGACATCTTCAATTGGCCTTGATGTATTAAAATTTAAAATGAAATACTTGGGTTATAACGCAGTTAAAATAAATCTGATAGCATTTATTGACATAGGTTTAGGTATTTAAAAGATGGATTTTTAGTAGTCCATTGGTATGGGTAAAATTGCAGTAACGAAGTAGCGTCAACAAAAAACCTGAAAAGGAAGTGAAGAAACCAGTGACAAAATTACAAAAAAAAAACATTATATATGGCTTTAATAAAAATAAATAATTTTGAAGTTTTTACTAGGGGCAACGATAAATTACCGTACGAGTACGTACACGTGTATAAGATACGTAGGTATATTATAAGGAAAAACTAAGTTTTCATTTGACCTTCTACTCAATTTGCCAAACCAGAAAAGGACATACAAGATCATTTCGTGTGTATTTGAAATTTAAATTAATTTAATTTAAATCTCCAAAAAGTATAGCATATCGCTAAGTTGATCTACTAGTATATCAATAAGTTAAAACAAAATAGTAGGAGGCCATCTGTTAATTTGTTCATTTATCACAGCTAAACTATTGAACTTATTTTCATGAAACTTTCGAATTTACTTAATCAATAAATTTAGACAGTTTTTGCCATTTTCATGTAAAATAAATAGATATAAAGCGAAATTTAAACAGAAGTGCACTCGGGCGGAACCAGGGCGAACAGCTAGTATTTATACAATAGGTTCAAGTTACTAATAATAAAGTAAAAGTATGAATTGCCTTGGTTTCATTATCTCGAATCTCGATAATCTCTGATTATTTTGTTACAATATTTTTAATTAGGCTTTTATCTGATCAAACGTAAAATTTTATTAAGAGCTTATTGAATATAAATAATTTAAATTACAATCAACTCAGACCCACGCTCATGAACCTAAAGGTAGGCCATTTTGGACTTGAAGGTTTCGATTTTTTTTCGATTATAATATTATTACTGTATTTTTAATATAAAAGGTCATTATCAACTCAACGTGGGCTATGTTGACTTCTCGGTGTCACGATCAGAACTCGTTTTTGCAAATGTTACTTGTTTCGACATCAATATTTTTATTTCTACAAATTATAAAATCTCATATACTTTAAAATCTCCTTCGTATTCTCTTATTAAAAGATTTTATATAAATATTTAGTATTTTAATTAATAATATGTTACTTATTATAAGTAGTTAAAACTTACCACACTAATTCGAAAATTTCTATTTCTAATCTCTACAGGTTTACTATTATCTACCACTCTAAGACTGAAGTAAAAGTTCAATATGCCAATTATACGAGTACCTTTACTTTTACAAAAGAAACAGCCGTTTAGAGAAAGCGAAAGTTAAAAAAAATAACAACTGGCCGTCTCATGTCACCGATCTTAAAACTAAATGATTTAAGAATATTAAAATAATAATGGCTTATTTTTACTAAAATAAACAACAATTTTCGAGTATTCAAGTGCATATAAAATACTGGACAAAATTATTATACGATTTTCACACGCTTATTGCTGCGGTCTATTTTTTCTCGAAACACTACAAAGTAACTAAGCTACATACATATGAAATAGCATAATATACAACAAGACCAAAAGCGGGACGTTTATTCTTTATATAAGTAGAGGCCTTCGTGGCCCAGTGGCTAAAAACGCGAAGCACTTGAGGTTCAATTCTCCCTCAAGGGAAACGAGTTATTTTTATTACCTCGCTCTGGTACCGAGACAAGCGCGTGAATTCCACCCTCAATCCACAGATATTGCATCTCGAAAATTTTGCGAAAATTTCATCGAATTTTCAGGAACAGGGTCAGCATTAGGTTTCATCTATCTATTCTGCTTTATGTAAGATAAAGCTTAAAGATAAAATATAAAATAAGTGTCCTCAACATAAAGGAAATATTTATATCATGGTCTCTACATATTGTACGGACGATTCATACTCTTTTACGAGATATCCTCGCTTGGATAAACATAAAATACGTGTACTGTAGCGTTACAAATAGAGAATAATACATTGTGTAACCTTGTTAAATAAACACTAGTGTGCGGATTATTTTAAATTTATTAGCTAATTTTAAAAATTTACGACGAGTTTCGAAAATATGCATTTATGCGAGTGAGAAAGAAAAATGAAGATTTATTATCTAGTAATCTTGCAAGAGTTGTAACTTCTCAAAAAGCTGCTACTATTTTAATTTTCGAGGTAATAGAAATTATTTATGAACAGCAAAACCATCCATCCATCAAACTCCGAACCGTTGCTGGCAAACACATACTTCACCACTGAGCTACGACGGCGTTTACGGGGCACACCTAGCATTTATATGTATATTATAATATTATTCCTCACAGTAATACTATAAATAACCATGAATTTTATAAATGTGACCTTTTAAACTGTCGGAGAACGAAGCAAGTTTTAAATTCATGTCGTAACTCGACTAAGGTTATTTTTCTTTTAACTTTATATATATAAAAATAACACTTTTAATATTAATCAGTAATGTGAGACGCTTACATAATGTACGGTCTCAAAGGTATTAAGATATACAATTATTGCACGGTGATTATCCCTTATAAAGAAACATCGAAATGGACATGACCTTAATATGAAATAATAAATGAGTAGTAGGTAGGTACTAAGAGGAAAAGATACACTTTTCCTTTTGGTATTTTTCGATTCTGATTGCTGACAAAAACTTTGCTAGCGGAACTAGGAAAATACTTAAGTTACAGGAAAATTTGCAGTAAGTATTTACTAAAGGTCACAAGTTCAGTCCCGCGTGTCCTTAATAGAGGAAATTTGAAAACAAATTATATATACATTTTCTTTTTTATTTAAAAAATATAATACAACATTCATTTGCGCACGATATTTAAGTAAAGGACTCCTAGAAGTATAACATAGTACACTGCTTTTTAGTACTTTAAAATTTTATATACTTTTTAGTTAGATATAATACGAAAATGTAGTCAATTTCATATTATATGAAATTGTAGTCAATTTCATATTAAATTAAATTATATCAGCTTTACGCTGTATCCCGCACACAGCAAGGTAGGCAGAGGGAACCTAGTGACCTAAAAAATTAAAAAACTTATATTGTGTTAATCCACACAGTGTGTCAGGTCAATATTGAGATGAACTTAATATAACAAAAACCATCAATACCTGTCAGTATTAGATTTTTCTAAGGCGAATTGATCACGCGCAGTGAAAGT
>JAEBDU010009435.1:0-11263 GCA_016802625.1 Heliconius numata | reverse complement strand
CGAGACTATTTATTTAATCACTTTGAAGGGAAAATAATGGATAAGCTTTACTGCCCTGAGATCAAAATAGTTCGACGGCAGTTTATTGGATATCGTGTCCACCGCCGAATTGTATAGTTTTGATTCAATATGTATTTCTTGTCTTAGGTGAGGTCAGATTATTCCAATGAGCAGATAATATACAATTGATTCTTAAGCAACAGAGCTTCTTATTTTACTTTCCAGAGGGATTTAAATATTTTTTTTTACTTGATTTACCTATCTACACTATTTTTTGTATTCTATAACTTTCCATTACAGTTCGATGTCTACAAAGTTTTTTTCCCTAACGTATTCAAAATTCAGTAGGAAAGTTGTTGGTGAAAATCAAAGTTTCAAAAGCTTAGGGTTACAGAAAGTCTCTTCAAACTTTGGGTTGTACGTACTTGCCTATGTGAATCGTTTTACATGTGCTGAGTTCTATACAGTTACATTCTGGATATAAATTTGTAGTTCATTTATATTTATATGCTTTTCAAATTTTCCATATGTAGTTTTATCAATTATATTTATCTGTTCTTTAAATTGCTAATCTGTAAAGAAAAATAAAAAAAAATTAGTAGACTTAAATCATGCTTATGTTCTTAGTAACTGTGCAACAACGACAGCACCTGTACCGCATACACTTATCCACCTAAGATGTTATTTACCGACTATAAAAAACCGATATCCAAATTCTTTACTTTTACTTATAATAAAATCGTAACGGACCGTATCTGTACATTGAAGATATATAAGGTAAAATGGTGGCATTTAATAACGTAGTAGAGCCAGAAACTATGATTTTATTTTTTGTCTGTATGTCTGTTGGCCCACGTACGCCCACGCTAATCTTAGAAACGGCTTAGCCGATTTAAATGCAGTTTTAACTATTGTATTTATTTTTTCCCTAATCATAAAGTAAATGGCTTAATTTTAAGATAAAAGTGTAAAGATTTCTCCTTTTGCATTCTATAGTATATCTTAAAAATAGTTATATGTACATATTTATGTACTGAGAGGTACATATATGATAATAAATTCTTAAAAGCATTAAGGTTCAATATACTAAATATGGCTTTAAATATTTATCATCTCCACTTTAATAGTCGCGTTGCTCGTCCTTACAAGGATAACGACGCCATGTACTGAGATTGCGGCCGTGTTCTTTTTGATTTCGTTGCGATAGCAGATTTCTATTAGGAACATGTTAGTTGATTAACTAATCTTCCGATCTCTTCTAGTGTATTGTGATTACTTTATGATATATTCGGTTAAGTTATTCTAACTAAAGCCTATTTTTAGTAGCAAAGGTTCATTAGATTTGATTGATTTATTCCATACATAGATTTATTTCATAACCTATAAAATAAAAAATGTATAATTTTATATATGTTTTGTAAATTTTATGAGGCATAGCTTTGCTAAAAAAACCTGGTCAAGTGCGAATGAGAATCGCTCACCAGGCGTTACGTAACTATTTTAATTAGGTACTAATGATACAACTACAAATACAAGTTTATATTCTTTTTTCTATGAAATATCAAAATATTATATCTAATTAGATTTTTGAGGTACGTGACCCTAAGAATGTGTGATTTTTTTCACATTAACACATTTTCTATATCTCTGATTCTTTGTATGTTCGTATGTATATTCATCTTGTACTCTATAACAAATCAATCTACGTATATAATTAATATTTTAGATGAGTAATGTCAAGGCTGCAAATCTATTGCTTAAAATATCTATTTATGTATATTTCTGCGTTCTGAAAGGATATTTTACTATAAATAAACCGAGAACTATAGAAACATCGCTAGTTGCAAGCCTGTCATAACCACATTATCAGTATGGTGTGGCGTTGATAAATACTCTTTACTTAGTCCATCTAACGACTAAAGCGCTGCAACTGTCACGCTAGTTCCAAAAGCTACTATAAAATGAAAGCGCTACAATGCTAAGTAACACCTGCGTCTCTCGAACAGTGAACACAAATCGATTTTGTAAATGGATTACTTTTATTCTACAGACTGAAGTAGCAAACTTACATTAATATTATTTTATTTTTCGTAGGGATAACATAACGTTGTACGAATAATAGTAATAATATCTAATAATAATATTTTCTTTCAATATAAATAGAAACATGACAATTTGCTCAATTCACCGTTCCCTTCGTTAGTGAAATTATGGGTTATTAGGCTTATTATTTGGATAAATCGCAAAAACGTTTCTTGATCTGATTAAATTTCATAATTATATTATTTGTACTAGGCGCAAATATGGTTTACTAAAGATTTGCACAACTTCATATTTTCTTTTGTATTCTTCGTAATTTACCTTCTAATCTTTTTTTAGGCAGTTTTTTTTCTTTTATTTGGAACGATTACAAATAAAGGTTGGTTATAAATAGCACATTTCATTTCCTCGAATGGAAATCGAACCCACAACCTGTTGCGGTTACAGTCACACCCTTGTATCCTTGAGCCACGACAAACCTCAACTATTTAGTCATATACCCTGGGTGGTTTATTCAGTTAGCTTAGTATTTTTATAAATAATTGCCAAAAGTAGTTTTATAATATATGCATATCAATTAGTCCAAACCTGATATTACAAAAGCACGAGTCCAAATCGAAATGGTTTCCTACTAATCTCGCCGCGTAATCTATTTAACTCAATAAAAGTCAGAGTTGATTAACAACCGAATTTTAAGGGAAACAGCTTGTTAATAACTAATTTGAAATAGTTTCAAATGACAATGTTGCAAGAATAGAACTACTTAATTTACATAATACATTTTTTTAGCATCAATCACATAGCAGGGTAGACAAAGAGAACCTAGTGTTAAGACACTCTTTTCCCCACTTTCCGCTAATTTTTTAAGGCATTGCGTTTTAAACGGTACTTACTTGCCTTGTTACAAGAGGAAATAAAAAATATATATATTTCCATCTCTTGGATCAGAATTGAACCCACAACCAGCACATTTACAGTTGCACGCTAGACCCTTAGCGCTACGACGGCTGCAATGCATAGTAAATACAAATATACATAGGAATATAATAGATGTGTATAAATTATAAAGTTCAAATTACATTTATACTTGCTTTACTTTATTATCATTAATAGAAACTCCAAATTGTTAAATATGATCACGACAAAGTGTTATTGTTTTCTAACACTTTCAAACGCTCTAGTCCGTCAAGTTTTAATTATGTAAAGTAACACTGAACGAGCGCGCGCAATAGTGAAAGCTCGCTGCTTGGTTATCACGAGCACTGTTTGACTCTAATTGTCATACATGTATAGGAAGTCGCTTCGGGACACGTAAATAAATATTTGATATCGATCAGAGAAAATACATTGTATTTGTATTCCATAATAGCACACGGTGGTGGAAGTTATAGTTGTGTCGTTACTGCCTTACCCTGCTATGTTCCGGATAAAATATGAAACTAAAAATCCAGCGAAATCTATAAAAACGACCAAAAATAGCAAGGTTTTCTGTACGTGAGCCTCCTTAAATATTTATTTTAGGTATTCTGTATTTTTTGTAACTTGTGAAAATTTCAACTGTCTGACGGTTTATTAGATACAGCCTGATGACAGACGGGTAAACAGAGACTGACGGACAGCGGATTTTTGGTAATACGGTCTCGTTTTACCCTTTAGGTATGGGGAACCTTAAAAATAAGTACATTACTAAGAAAATTTCATTGTAAGAATTCCGCTAATCTTTAGCATATTTATCATAACAGTAATAGGTATCAATCATGCTTATTTTATATAGAAATGGAATTCTCCACAGAACGTCGTACAAATTAAGCTTCACGATCGAGTAGGGTCATTTTTTATCAAACCCTTTTTTACAATCAACGTGTTCACTATAAACTTGAACAACCGTCAAGTTTTTATGGTGTATTTTGACTTTGGTCGAATTGATTACGGTTCAGGTATCTAGAATACAATGGGGAGTAGCCATGGCCAACGCTTGGTGAAGCAAAACAATCACTGCAACTATTGCCTTGAATGCCTTCACATAATTTGTACTTATTTCTTTCTATGTCGGATAAGCTTCGTAACTGATATCAACGGCAAGTGGTATTTTTTTAATATATCTTTAACATCTTAATTTGGTAGTTAAAAATTTAAATGTTGCAAGCTTAAGCCTTCTTAGAACCTGTCTCTTAACCCGAAGAGGTGCTTAAAGTTGTACTTGGTATTTTTCAAAAAATGCGTCGTTCATTACTTTAGCCGTTATAAAGGCTGTTGCACTTTGTTAAAATGCAAAAAATATCTTGAGATATTACCTTTAACATATTTTTCTCTTATCTTATCTCTCCTTCATTTAGGTATAATTTAACATAACGATAGAATTGCGCTAGCTAGAACGTTGTTTTATTGTTTATCTTTACTAGTCATAAAATATATATACTATGTTATTCATCATCATCATCAACAGCCATTGATCATCCACTGTTGGACAAAGGCATTTCCTTGTTCTCATCACCACACTCATCTTCAGCTCTTCGTTTTTACGGGGTCTCCACTCTAAGACACGTCTGCCCCAGCGGCCGTCAGCTCTACGACAAATATGCCCCGCCCATTGCCACTTCAGCGAATTCAGCAACTTCAGGACGCACTGGTCGAATATTAATAAAGTACATAAAATATTATTTAAAGAATATAGAATAAAATTTTCTCTGCTCGTGTATTTAAAACTGTATAAAAATAACAAAAAAACATTATTGAATTTTATTTCTCTATTTCTATATCTCCCAAGTACGGAGAACATTGAATGTTTTAGCTTAATGATGATGTACCTACTAACAGTTTTCATTAAAATGTCCAAGAGATCTTAACCATTTAATTATAAGCGTAGACGGTTATTAGATTTTGTTTAATTTAGGACCCCTAATTCTTCCCAACGTTACCCATTTCCATTATCCTTGTCGACGTTCCAGAGTAAGGATATAATTTAATAATCCTCATTTAAATTTTCACATCTTATTATCGTGATACTCTTTACATCTCGTTATACTTTAACAGCCCGCGGCTTAAAATCAAAATGAAACCATTACACTCTCTTATATGTCACACGAAATGCTAAATACAATTTCAAGTTCATTACGCTGTTAAAATTTTAACTTGTAGCTTATTTATTTATTTTCTTTTACAGTTGTAAAGTAGAATTATACACATAGTCTTAGTTTATGTACTTTATGTATAATTTTATTATTGTTAATATGCTTAGTTAATAGGCTTAATGCGATAGATACTAATGGAAATGAACTTAATATATTTCAATGAAGAAAAAATAAAAACCACTCAACCTGCAATGCCTCCAGAATTGAGTGTGTTAACACTAGGTTCTCTTTGCCTAAAAGAATAAGAAGAATTAATTTTTCGACCATATAAATCTCACGTACTCGTAGATATATATTGTCCTTTAAAGAAAAGCTGCGTATTTTCACATAATTGACATTGTTATTCTAAACTAAGATTCATTACCAGCTTTATAACAAGTCGTCATGTTGTTTACACTTTGCAATAATTTAATGTAATTAAAGCAGTAAGCGGATAAACATACTGTCTAATTATGTCACAGTGAGCTAGGTGTCATTTAACTTTCTCAAATGTACTCGTATTACTCGTGAGCTGACATTATTAACAACGAGAACAACACTTTACAATAGGCGTTAAGTTTCTAAGTGTTTATTATAAGTGCCTACTGTCGCAATACTGTCGTTCATAATCCATATTATTATCTAGGGAGTAAGTTAATGAAAGTGACGAATTGGAAGTCTTAAAATTACTTATTTTTTCTTCTTTACGCTGTATTCCGTATATATCAGGGTAGATAGAAGGAACGTAGTGGTTAGACACGCCGTTTCTCATTTAAAGCTAATCCAAGGGCATTCCGTGTTCAGTGGGGGAACTAAACATCGCGCTTTCTCCGACTAATGAAAATATTAAATATTTAAGAGGAGATGAAATATTTATTTAAATTTATATTTCCATTTCTTTGCTCTGGTGTCAAGGCAAAGCGCGGCGTTGAGTTCTGCCACTCAACACGCAATGCCTCCAGAATTGGGCAGTAAGTGGGGAACGGAGTGTCTTAACACTAGGTTCCCTCTGCATACCCTGCTGTGTGCGGGATACAGCGTGAAGCTGATTAATAGTTCAATTTTTGAATTGGGATCGAACCACCGCGTTGCAGTCACACCTTGAGCCCCTGGGCCACAATTGCCTCAAAGCAGTAACAGGAGTCAGTTATAATATTGAAAGCGAATCATGTTAGAGTTTTAAATATATACAATATACATTTAATCAAAACTTATATAGCATTGATTTAGAAAGTTTTAATCGCTATAATTATTGTGCTGTAAGTAATCGCCTCAAAGAGTAAACCACAAATTTGTAACAAACTCGATGCCAATTATATTAAGCTGGACGCAGTCTGTTATGTTGTTTGTTTCAAAATAGAACTATAAATTATATATCAATTATTTCTTTGATATACTCAAAACCAGCACATGAGATTAATGATCTATATTGTATTGTATTTTTAAACTGATCACAGTTATTAATAGTATTTTTTTGATAGGCAGAGGCCTACCCTGCTTTTTAACTAACTGTTTATATTACTAACTTATTTCTTTTCCAAATTTCATAAAATAAATAACTAACAATTTTATTAATGGGTCAAAATGAGTGAGAAGTCCCATTATAATATACTTTTGGGTTCATGTGAAAAAAACAAGTACTTTTTCAGTTTTAGTTAGATAAAAACTGACTTTTGTTAGACAAAAACTGAAATGAAATTTCGCCAACCAGTAAACAATATTATTATCATTGTCTGTCTGCTGTCATTATCATTGTCTGCTAATAAAAAGCATAATAATTAGTATAAATATAATATGTACCAATATACTTATAATATAATAATGGAATATTTTCCTATATTCAAAGAAGAAAACTGTTCAAGCATTGTTGAAGAAATTTTTGTCTTAAGACTAAGTTACAAAGTTAAACTTAGGAAGTATGGCGTCAAATGACAGTCCCCGTAAATTACACAACTTCCCGTTCCGAGTAAATCGATGTAGAGAACAAAGATGCTATGTTTTTAAATTGTTCTCCAAGTCTTTCAGTCTTGAAAAGCTCATTTAAATTAATTATAATTTATATATAAGTATAGTTTAATTTATATCAATGAACTACTTCGAACATTTCAGCCTATAGATTACGAATTAATAGTAAGTTATTTTTCTGGTAATTTTTATTAGTAATTAATTGTATATATATTAGTTCACAATCACTAAGTCAATGTTTCTTAAAAATATTCGTATTATTTTATATTACATTTAGTACGTTACCATATTTTATTTGATTTGAGCCATAAGAAACAAGTATAAGTTAGATAATCAATAAATTAACACAATTAAATTAGTTAAAATTGTATAAATAACAATGTTAAACATTAATCATTTGAAGATTATTTCCTTAAAAAATGTGTCTTCTCTTTTCATTTTGTTATCTCAGATTTACTTGGTTTTTACTTCTAACAAAATAAAATCAATACCGTATCAGCTATCTAATACGAAATTGAAAATGACGTCGAATATTCTTTTTACCTATTGAATTTAGATTTCATCACATATTATATGTATATGAGACCGTTGTGGCGCATGGGCACAAGCGTTTGACACTAAACGCGACGGTTGTAGATTCGATTCCCACTCGGGGAAATGAATTATTATATTTTAATATTTTCATTTCTTAGCTTTGGTAACTAGGCGAAGCGTGGTGTTGAGTTTCGCTACCAATACTAATGTCTCAGAAATTCGGCAAGAAGTGGGAAACGTAGTGTCTTAACACTAGGTTCCCTCTGCCTACCCTGCTATGTGCGGAATACAGCGCAAATCTGTAAAAATTAAAATATTAGTTAGCTACATATTTTTTCTTGAAATATTAAGCTGGAAGGAATCTGAGAAACAAAACTTGTCCGAGGGTATTAGGCAGTTAGTGGTAGGGGAGAGCGGGGCCAAAAGTTCCGATTTTTTTTCAACCTCAAATATTGCTATGAATACTTGATTTTAGTATTTATACAATATAATCAAATTCAACTTACATATCTAGACTTGCAATTAAAACAGTAATTTGGGGTATTCTTTGTAAGACTTTTTTATTATGATTTTTTTTATGACTGAAGTCGGAAAGTAACAACTTACCCCGATTTGGGGCAAGTTGTTAACAGACAGGGGTAAATTGTTACCATATTTTTAAAGCTATTATTTTCAAAATAAAAAACAATAAATAATCGAACAAAGCCTGTTTATTTCAGGAATAATCAACAGTATCATAATAATTACCAGGCACAAAAGCAAATCTTTTTTAACCGACTTCTGTAAGAAAAGGAGATTATCAATTCGAGTGTTCCTTTTTTTTATGTATGTTACTTCATAACTTTTAATTAGATGAATCGATTTTGATGATTTTTTTTTATTTGAAAGGTAGTGTTTCCCATGTAGGAACCAATTTTTTTTTGGTCTATTTTTGATAATGGTATCTATGAGAAAATCACATAAGTATTAAATTTGTATTGGTACGTGTGCGACAAAATGACGAATATCTCAATATCACGCCAACCGTTTCTAATGATTCTTTTATTATTTGAAAGGATACACTTCAAGGATAGTTTGATGAAAGTTTGGTTAGGTTCTGATTATAAAATCCGGTCAAAATTGAGAAAATTTGTTTTTATTTTGGTAAATATTAATTATACTGGTATGGTTACAATGTTAAAATTATTCGCAGAAGTAAGATTCCCCATCGTTGCATTTCTTTTCAACCAACCTCAAAAAAGAAGTTTTCATTTTCAACCGACTTCAAAAAAGGGAGAGGTTCCCAATTCGCCCGAATATTTTTATGTATTTTCTTGTTAATATACCAAAATGTTAGTTTCCACAAAAATAATACCTAATTGAGTCAAGTTTTACATATCACAACAGATGCCACTCGTTAACAACCATTACCACCACAACCAACACTCGTTTAAGAAGTATCCTTTTAAGGTTACTTATCACTTAAAATCGTAAAAAGAATTAATTTTGAACAAAAAATACCGAACCGAAAAACAACGGAACTAAAAAGTAAAAGATAATTTTACATAAAATAAAACTTATTTTGGTTTTCTTAAACCAAAATAATAAACAAAAATTTTATACCTTTAGGTTTACGCACTTAATATGTATATGTAATTCTTTGGTAACAGTTTTTATGTTATTCCTGCAATCTTTGAAAACTACATCCGCTGCTTTTTGCATCAACTCATATGACACATAACCTCAAGTTGATTTCCGAGCATAAGTCCGCATGTTACTAAATTACAATATTTTTTAGTATGAAAAATTACAATATTTACATCCCATTATTGGTACAAATGAATTGGCGAAAGTTTTTCGTCACAATAACAGGTCACAACATGCCCCAAAAAAAGGGAACATCTAGCCCCAAAAACACGTGTTGAAAAAAAAATTAATATAAATAGGATATAGAAAACATAAATAATTTACAAATAGTGTTCCGAAATAGTAGGTAATATAATGTAAAAAAAACACTAACATACTCGAGGCTAATCATTAAAATTTGTGAGATAGACCAAAAATATGAAATGCAAAAATATTTACAATCGTGCACCAACGACACCCGTGTGCTATTCCATTGGTTTCGGGTGCCACTGGATTGTTCAATATGCTGGCCATGTTTACTAAATATTCCTATCACTTTTCTCCGCGAAATTATTTCCATCGGAACAACTTACCTCGGTAACTTTTAGCCCCGCTCTCCCCTATTAATCTTGCTTTGCTATACTAGAGAGAGAGAGGAAATTAAAATATTTCATTTTCTCGAGCGGGAATCGAATCCTTAACCATCGCTTCTATAGTCACCACGACGGCCTCTTGGAAATTATCTGTTATGACAAGTAACTCTCTTTAATTGACTATAACAAACATTTATGGGCACATTTGTTAAATTAATTAAAAAAAATAAGGGCTTACAAAAGCGCTGCAAATTTTTAAACTCCGTTAAAGCCGATCAATTTTAAATACCAACCTCTAAACTATCTGTTAATCAAGCTTTTGTAAATGAAAGTTCTAATCTAAAATTTAATTTCGTCACTTGCCTTAGGTGTATGTGAGAATGTGATGCGTGGGTGGTATTGTTTTAACGTTAAATTGGTTGCCGCTACCAAGTGTCATACGTGATTAATAGGCTATGTTAATATGACACACGGTATTTGCAAACAACGTGATGTGTCATTGTGCCATTTGAGGTTTCAGTCTGTGGCCTACGTTCAATGTTTTGATAGTAATTAAACTTTAGATTTTTAATTACCTTTTCTTCTGGTAGCCAGAACGCGGCGTTGGGTTACGCCGCACAATGTCTCGTAAATTGAGCGGAGGGTGTGGAATTGAGTGTCTTAGCTCTGGCTTCAATTTGCCTACCTTGGTTATTATATGGGAATAGGTGTGAAGCTGAAGTGGAAAAAAATCTTTTTCAGGCCTAGGGCGTATAGGGCATATACAGGGTGTCCCAGGAGTCAACGATAAAACGAAAACAGGTGATAGACCAAGTCGTGACAGTTATGGGAAAAATATGAAAAAAAATCTTTGTCATATATTTTTCATATTATTTTGATTTTAAAAAATATCGGAAAAACCGACACCCTGTGATGATTTTTAAGGTCCTAAGACTACAAATATTACTTTTTCTTATTTTTTTTTTCTGTAATGTAATCATGAGTAACCCTTCTGTGAATTACAGTTTAATATTGAAACGCACCTGCATCAATTTTAAATAAAATGTCGTGTTTTTGCCAAATATTAAATTCAAAATAATTACTACACCCAACTTTAACCGACCGTACTGTAAAAAAAATGTACTACACTGTTTTTGCAAGTAATCTCAAAAGTTGGCGCATTTACTCTGGATTCCGAAATGGTACAATACTTGCTGGATTACTTCTTAATTGAAGAGAGAAAAATCGAAATACACGGTAATCGGGATGACGTTCAGCATTTTGGTATCTTTTCCGATACATTCTAGCTGCAGCATTAGCGTTACATAACCATTCTCCGTGATTGAAATGCATATTGGCAATGTGTCACCGAGTATATGGCCTGGGAGAGCCCGGACTTGAGCACTATCCTTACAAGTCCTGGGCCAGCCCCTAAGT
>JAEBDU010009428.1:0-14773 GCA_016802625.1 Heliconius numata | reverse complement strand
AATGATATGGCAGCACTGCTGGTTAGATTTGACGCCATTTTGAATTATAAATAAAGATGTTGACTTGATATGCATTTGGAAAGTGTCTCCTGTGAAATAGAAAGTGCTACTAAAATAAGCAGAGAAAATGAGATAATTTTTTGGAATTACCAACAATAAAAATATAATACAAGCTGTTAATTGGAAAAAAAAATAGTTTTTGAGTAACAAGGTAGGCAAAAAGAACGGAAAGGAAGGAGTGTGTGTGTAGTGTTAATACACTCCGTTTCACCCACCGCCCAATTTTCGAGATATTAACCTCCCGGGGCGGAGAAAAAAAATGCGAAATAAATGAAACATCTAAAACAATAAATAAAATACCATAACTAATAATTAAATTTATTAAAAAACAAAAATTAGGCTTTACAATAATTATTTTGATCGCTGGCCGTCACCTTCATCGTCAAAAAGTTTCCAGCTTCCAGCGTACTGTTACGTTCATTATTGAACTGTGAGACCGAGAACCTCGTACGGTTTGTTGCTAAGCTGGAAAATAAAAGGAAATTCTATTTATTATATGATACTAGTATGATAAATGTGAATGTAAGTTTGTTTGTTACGCACTTACGCCAAAACTACTTAATTAATGTACACATATTCTTAGACGTGTTAGAATACTTTTTTTATTAAAAAGGCGACAAAGGATACTTTTTACTAAAAATATTATGATCCTATAATATAAAAATAAATTTAAGAGAGCAAAGTCGCCTTTGATTATCTAGGGGTAATATTATAAATGTGAAAGTTTGTAAGGATAGGTTTTTGGTTAAACTTTCCCCCAAATAACTACTGAAGTCGCAATGGGTGAGTCCGACTCACACTTTCTCGGTTTAAAACAAACTAGAGCCTGAATTTACAGCGTTTCTTTGAGAATTAATTCGGTCGTTATTTACTTTTTGTTAGATGATTTCTATGGTAAAGTATAAATAACAAACATACATTCCTCTATAGAAATTAAATAAAAAAAATAAAATATAACATTTGAAATGCAAGCAACGTGCTTACTGCATAAAACTCAATAGTGAAAACACCATTGAGTGTACCAACAGTGCAGTCAGTGGTCTCGAATTATGAAACGAGTGGCTTTAGTTCTTCAGCATTTTGTTCAGTCTTTATAGGGTTTGTTTAATTAAGACTTTGTTGACTGTAAAGGCGGTGATTGTGGGTTCAATTCCTAGTTCAATAGTATATTATTTTTATTTCTTCGCTGTGTTAGCAAGAGAAGACGCAGCGTTGAATTTCGTCACTCAACACGCAGAAAGTGGGAACGGAGTGTCTTAACACTAGGTTCCGTTTGCCTACCTAGCTAGATAAACTATGGAAAATTGAAATTGTATTTGTACTTGCTACTTTGTTTAAAAAAAAATATGTTAAACTAATGAAAATATACTATTTTTTTATCTTATTTTTTTTACTATATTTTTATTATCTTAATTAAACTTTAATTATAATTTACTTGTTAAGACAAAGATTGTAGAATTAAAAACAATCTATCGCAACTAATCATTTTAGCAGGATAAGCAGGGGGAACTCGGGAACCTAGTGATGACTGACTTTTTACAGGCATTGCGTGCTTAGTGGTGAAACTTAACGCCACGCTTTGCCCCGTTACCAGAGCTGAAATTAAAAAAGAAATCATTTCCTCGAGTGGCTTTCGACGTGTCGCATTTCTGTGTTTTCTCTGTTGCTGCCTTAAACAAGCAGGCGAAGCCCCATTTAGATTTAAAAAATATAACTAACAAAAAATCAATTTACCTCAACAAGGCAGTATCAGTTACAACTAATTCTTTATCTTGAATATATAAAAGAAACACGAATCGATGTATTCCAGAGTCAGGGTATACTATCGGCGGTACGTACGGAGTCACCGTAAACCCCGATTCGGTGTTGTTCCCGGGAATATTGACAACTGCCCAGTAGAGAGCTGAGCGGAGAGATGGTGTTTGTTGGGAGGGGACGTCAGCATCTGGAAAATAAAGAATTAGTATATAAATATATTAGTGATCCTCTTATTGCTTTACCTGCTTGGACTGGTTGTAGTATAAACATTTTTATAACGATCCTTACTTAGTATACTCACACTTAATTCTTTATTTTCTGAGTAGGCCTAGGAAACCTGGGAATCTAATATTAAGACTCTCTCTTATTGGGAATAAGACACTTCCGTTACCTACATTCCGCCAGTTTTTTGAGGTATTGCGTGTTGAGAAGCGCAACTCAAGACCTCGTATTGTACAAGAGCGAAGAATTACGAACTGCGCGAAGAGCGACGGCCTCAAATACAGTTATATACAAAGATATAAATAATATATGTAGTATATACAAATATATAATATGTAGATATTCTAAGTTTTCAACGATATGTTGCTGAAATCTTTTAAAAGTTACAAGTTAATCCCCCAGAGGTAAGAACTCGTGGGTCCACGGAGAGGTCGGAGGCGCAAATGCACTCTATAATATTTTCTTCTTTGTGTTGCAACTTTGCTTCAAAATTTTTATGTCACATAACGACTCTTACTTTGTGGCATTATTCATTTTACTTTAGAAAAACATTGTATTCGACTTTAAAATTTTAAAGTCATCTTACGTTTTTGTTTATTATTGTTTTTATATCTTTATTATATTTTCTTTTTTTTTTTTAATTTTTGTAATGTTTGCTATAAAAAGTGAGATTATTTAAATAGTTAAAGAAAAAGGTAATTATTATTTGAGGCCAGTCATAACGTTTGACTGTAAAAAAGTGTTTGACTGTAAAATAGACTGGTTGTAGGTTCGGTCCTCACATGAGGAAATGAAATTGAATGGAATTGGAGAAGAAATGAAAATATACATTGAAATTGATTTAAATGTATATGGGGAACGGAAATTCTTAACACTGTGTGTAGTTGGGGGTTCAATTCTCATTGGGGGGAAATAAATTATTTAATATTTTCATTTCCTCGCAATAAAGCACGACAAAGCGGCATTGAGTGTTGAGTACTATAACTTAGCAAGTAATGCCTCGAAAAATTGGCGAGAAGTGGGAGAGTGTTAAAACACTCTGTTTCCACTTAGTCCAGGTTGCTTCGAATTACGAATTTCGAATACAGCGTAAAGCTAAAAAAATACACATATAAATACATACCAACTAAAAATAGACTGTAGTTAGTATCGGGTTGGATTGTATATGTTACTTCTGGCATCATTATGGATTGCGTCTGGGCGATCTTCGTACCGCAATTAATTTCTACTGAACTATAGGAGACCTGTACAAGCAGAAATTAAAATAAATTTATTTTTTTACATTAAAAAGGTTTGTTCGTTTGAAAGTTAGTCGTGGCGCTGGAAGACAAACGTATGACTGTAAAGCAATAGCTTGTGGGTTTGATTTCCACTAGAGGAAATGAATATTTTTCATTCTTCAATTAATATTTTAATTCCAACGCTCTGGCAACGAGGCAAATAGCGGTGTTGAGTTCTGTCACTCAACACGCAAACCAAAATAAAAGCTTAGTAAATCTTGACTTTAAATTGCTACCTTCTTTAGAATTTTTGAACTTATGGTACTACTTTTCTTTATTGATTGATTGATTTTGTTAATTTAATTAAATTAGCATTCATCTCTCTTTATAATAAAATAATGACATAATAATATAATAACATGAAAAACTACATTCCTCTAAAAGAAATTTGTTACTTACATGTAAAAGGTTTGGTGGTACCACCGGAATAATATCAGGAACAACGTAACTGTTTTTAAAGGCGGCAGAACATTGATTCTTGTTTCTTGATGACGATTCTGATGCCACGCATATTGTAATTAAAAGAAATAGCAATATTCGTGTCTGTAAAAAAAAAATTATTTATAATATCAAATAATAGAGTAGGTAAGGCAGAGGCACAAGCGTGTGACTGTAACGTGACGGTTGCGGGTTCAATTTCCAGTCCGGGTAATAAATTATTTATTATTTCAGGTCTTCGCTTCGATATCAAGGCAAACACGCAATGCCTGGAAAACTCAGCGATGCGTGAGGAACGGGCTGTCTTAATACTAGGTTCCCTACCTTCCCTGCTATAAGAGGGATACAGAAAAAAAAATAGATTTAAATATATATAAAATACTCACTATGTCCATTTGTAGAATGTTTTTTGACTAATTAGAAACTGATACGTGTTAATGTTTCAACGTTGGTTTTTAATTTGTTTCTTTGCGCGCTAGTACCGATAATTATATGTGGTAACGGAATTGATAACTTTCAAAGTACAAGCGGACAGGTAATTTATAAAAATATATAAAAAATAAATATTTTTTTTCTTTAAAATAGAAGTCTGAGGGCATGCATAAAGAAGAGGCGAAACAGGTATGCAGAGACTGTAATATTTGGTGCCCCGTTCTTTCTGGCTACTCCTGGGTTAGGAATAAAGCGTAAAGCTAAAAAAATAACTATAGTCCAGTTATAAAACTGTTTTGACGAGTTGCAGCGTAAAAGCGGCAGTTGTGGGATCTGGACTATAGCTTTGAAAATCATGGCCTCCGTGCCATGATTTGCTTTTTAAATGCCCTGGCAAACTTTTTGTTAACAAAAGTTCTGGGGTGGGCACAGGCCTGTTTTGGAATGGGCACGGACTACCCAGCTTTCCCTAATTCCACGCTCATAGTATTGAGTGAGCTGATCTACTAACCCTGCTGTGTGCGGGACTCAGCGTGAAGCTGATTTTTTTAATAATCTTATTACCAGTTAATGGGTAAAAAATAGCCCAAAAACTTCTATCATATATATTTTGTGTATAATTTTGTGGCCGATTCTAAATTTATAAAATAAGCTACCCTGCAGTATTGTAATTCAATATGTTTTATTCAATAGCATAGATAAGAAAACATTAAAAAACCCAATATAAATGAACTTTCTTTTTAGATATCACGTATTTGGGGTTTTGGTATTTAAATTATTGGTTACCTACAATTGAAGTAAGTATTAAGTTATTTAAATATTACTTATTTTAATTTAGGCAAGTCATTGTTAAAATTTTCTTTTTATTTAAAGGCCGCCGTTACTTAGCCGCCCGTCTATAATAAACAAGATGTTTATGGATTCGATTCCCACTCTAGGTAATTAATTATTCACATTTCCTCGTTCTGGTAAGAAAGCGTGGCGTTGAGTTTCGCAAATCAATACGAAATTAATCAAAAATTGTACCGGAAAGTGAACTAAATGCTTTAACACCAGTTTACCTTTGCCTTAACTGCTGTATGCGGGTTACAATTGTGGGTTCGACTCCAACTTCGATTGCCAATGAAATATATATATAGATGTCTTAATACTAGTTTCCCAGGTTCCCTCTGCCTACTTCGCTGTGGTGCGGGATATAGCGTGAAGCTCTTTATTTTTCGCATTTACACGATTGGGTGGCAAAAACCAATTCTATAAATCGTTTTAAAAAATTCTACATAATATTTCTAGTTTTATTTCAGATGAAAATGTTAATTCTTAGTATCATTTTCACAATATTTGCTCAAGGAGAGGCTGGTATCTACGATACGTTGACAAATTGGCTAGACGGTGGATCTACTTCTACAGTGGTTCAACCTGGACAGCTGTCAGTGAGTATTCACTTTATCTTTTTGTTTTTGGATTCTCAATATATCCTGCATTTAGAAGGGAAGGCAGAGGGAATTTAGTTTTAAGACACTACGTTTTCCATGCACCGTATATATTTAATGTTAATTAATGAAGAAATAATGTATGTATATATATTTAATGTTAATTAATGAGGCCAGTTAGGGCGCAGGAGAACAAATTGTGCTGCAAAATCGACTGGTTGTGGGTTCGATCCCCACTCGAGGAAGGAAATATTTATTATATTTATATTTTCATTTCTCCGCTCTGGTGTCGAGGCAAAGCGCAGCGTTAAGTTCCGCCACTCAACTAGCAATGCCTCCAGAACTTGGCGGAAAGTGGGAAATGGAGTGTTTTAACAATACATACCCTCTGCCAAACATGCTGTGTGCGGCATACAGAGTGAAGCAGATTTTTTTTATTTAATGTTAATTAAGTATAAACTCGTGGCACAATGGCGTTTGATTGTAAAGGTGATTATATTGAAATATAATATATTGAATATTGAAACATATTAATTTCTTCACTCTGGTAGGCAAATTTGCGGCGTTGAATTACGCTACTGCATATATCAGAGTAAACAGACTATTATTAGTGTCGGGCACTTCGTTTTCCATTTCCCGCATAATTTTCGAGATACTACATCTTGATTGGCGGAACTCAACGCCGCGCTTCTTCTCAATCTCTCGCTATTATACCCTGAGTGGATATCGAACCCGCAATCACTGCGTTTACAGTCACCTTTCTCTAATAACTAACCTAACTCGAAACTCCCATTTTACCTAAATAAATATGTTTAACAGGTAAAATATTTCACGCAAGCCGTTAACGCTGGTAACGTAATTTCTCCTTACGACGCCGTTTTCCCTCCCTACATTACGTACGAAGCTGGTCCAGACGCTTTGTATACATTAGCTGCAGTTGGTAAGAAATTTTGTATTTTGTATGAAAATTCTGCTTGATTTACAAAAATAATGATTATTTTTTCTATTTGTATCTTTCCTGGTTATTTAAATCTATAATAAATATGATATTAAGTATACATGTCACTATATATATATATGTACATGTTGAGGTCGGTCTCAGTCAGTCAGTTTTATATTCAATTTTAACAGAAGAATAAGTAGAAGAATAAGAGAAGAGTAATATTTTCATAGTAAGATCTTTGATTTTCACGATTATTACACATTTTAAATGAAAATATTTAACCGGATTAATAGCGTATATTTAGTATTATACATTTTTGGAAATCCGACGTTTTGAACACTTTGCAGTAGCGGGGAATACTGCATATTTTAATTTCCTCGTACGTAATGAGGCAGAAACGCGGCGTAGAGTTCCGCGTGAGTGGTAGAACTCTCTCAAGCAATGCCTCCGGAAGTCGGTGGAAAGTGAGAAACGAAAGTGTTTAATTTTGAAGGGAATATCTTAACACTAGGTTCCTGGGTTTCCTCTAACTACCCTCCAATTCTTAGGTGCGGGATATAATGCGAAGGTAAAAAATATACATGTACCAATTAAGGACCTCGTGACGCAGCAGCACAGCATATTCGATGGACTTATCAATATATTTTTTTGTTTAAACTGCGGATATTCCCAAATATTACAAAAACTTTGGATATTACCATTTTACAAATAGCTTTTATAATTTTTAGACCCAGACACGCCGTCATATTCATCCAGTTTCGATAAGGAGTATATACATATACTAATTGTCAACATTCCCGGATCCAACATATCTGGTGGGGACAGTATAGTGAGGTATATAGCGCCCAACCCTCAACCAGGGTCTGGATATCATCGATTTATGTTCCTTCTGTATAAACAGGAAGACCGTATTGATGTGAAAACTAATTATTTTGTAACGTAAGTACTATTTTTTGAGGTCGTCATAGAGTTAGTGGGTCGAACTCACAAGCTCTACCAGTTAGGAAAACAAACTAAGACGTTTTTACAATTTATACATTGGGTAACAATAATGTTAACAATCCTATTTTAATTAATTTTGTATTTTTGTATGGTTAATTTTGACGGTTCGTATGTCACTAATATGTCTTTTGGAAAAAAATGTATTTTTAGATGACATTATGACATATTTTTTTTGTGCAGTAAGTCAAATTTTCATTTCATTAATAATTATATTTTGACTTTTATTTAGATTGGCGAGAAAATTGACGAATTTCTCTATAGCTGCTTTCGCCAAGAAGTACAATTTAGGGAACCCCGTCGCTGCAAACTACTTCCGTTCACAGCACATCATTTGCGAGGAACCTGCTCGACAACAACAATGTTCTTAATTAAAACAATAAAAAATAATAAATATATATTATGAGAACAGTCTCTTCTTTACCTTTTACGTCGCGTTTTATTTAACTATATATATCAATATGGAACGGAAGCCTCTTAATGAGAACGGAGTGTCGTAAAACCAGGTTCCCAGCTCTCCTCTATGAAGCTAATTCCTCCCTTTCCGCCTTATTCTTGAGACAATACGTTTAGTCGTGGAACTCACCGCCGCGCTTTGTCTCAAAAATAGGGCAGAAAGTGTTGGGATGTCTTAATATTAAGTAAGTTAGGTAATTTAAATATCACTATTAATATATTTTTATTTATCACTTGTACACTTGTATTATTTATTTACTTATATATAACTTATACTACTAATTATAAATTATACAGCGTGATAGAGTTTAATTATACATTTCATTGTACATTTTCTTGTATAACCCTTCACACCCTTTATGTGTCGAGTAGTACTTTGATCTTAGAAGGTGTCAAGAGTGTAATAGCACAGGAAGTTAATAATTAGGGCGACGTTTTAAATAGTTTCACACTTTCTTTAAAAACACCTTTGTTGTGTAGTGGTTATGTTATTTACTGTTTGTTATTGGTGAAGGTTCGAATTTTTAAAGTTAAATTATTATATGTATAAGCAGGAGCAGCGCAGTGGGATAGCGTTTGCCTGTAAATATATTTTTTAATATCACGCGCTATCCCGCACATAGCACGGTCGGCAAAGGGATCCTGAATGTTAAAACACTCCGTTCCCATTCAGACACTTCTATTCCCTACTATCCGCTGAATTCTAGAGGCATTGTGTAGTGGAACTCACATATTCCAGCTCTCCTAATACAATTAACTGCTGTAAGCGAAAAAACATGAAGCTTTATTCAAATAAGCATTCATCATAATAACAAGAGCTGGTTCGATGTAGTATTCTCATCATTATATTAAATGATACTTATACATTCATATGTATATATGTATGTATGTATATGTGAAACAAGCCCCTAAATAATGAACATTGATTGAAAATTCTGCTCTCATATTACTTACTAGCTTTTATAATATTTTGTTTCAATAATAAATTCTGAATATTCTTATCGTAAATAGGTATTACCAAAATGTAGGGTTGTCATTAAACAATAATAATTCCATTGTTATTGTAGGAAGTAATATTTTTTGGCTACTTGGAAGATTCGATGAGGGTTTGATTCTCGCTCAGGGGAATAAATTATTTCCTACTCTAACAAGAAATAGACAATCGTTGAGTTCGTTTCGACATACGATGTATTGATCTCAGACGAAATAAAGTTTTTTTATAGAAACTGAAAGCACTTTTTGAGTGAAAAATTACAATTCTTTTCAAGTTCAAACTGGAAATAAAGTGAAGAATGTAAAGATTTAACACCAAGAAAAATAATATTTTAACCTTACATTGTATCACACAACAATCGAGCTTACTTCAGACGTTGTGCCGTTAGGTGATAAAAAATAAATTGTTATTTTTTTTTAAATAAAAGAAAATTAATTTTCACACCCCTAACGTGTGAAGAGAATAGAAAATTGGTTTTTCAATATTTTCTCAAAGAGAATTTCTATCTAGATATTTAACAGGTTTTTTTGTGAGAATACCTCATAAATATATAATGTTAGTTTCATCTCGCGAGTAAATAGACCTTATTGGAACATAAATTGTGAATTTTTAATATCGCTCCAAAAATTTTGCGAGCTGGTGTCTCTAAAGTTGTAACGTAATTCTATTATATTATCAACGTATGTATATATCTATCTTGTAGGTACTGTATAATAGAAAGGTGGTAGCGGCTTCAAATTTTTGATTAATATTGTTGAAAAAATAAATATAATACAACTCTCATATGAAAACGAAAGGTTTCCTATAAACCTGGCAATCTGGAGTTAAGACACTTTGTTTCAATTAAGACACTCCCGTTTCCCACTTTCTGCCAAATTATGAAGGCATTGTGTGTTAAATAGCGAAACTTTGCCCCGTTACCAAAGCGAGGAAACGAAATTAAAATGATGATGAATAATGTAATGATATTTTTTATTAATCTATTTGATTTCCTCGAGCGGGATCGGAAGCTACAACCTGTTGCGTTTAAAGTCGCTACACTCTTTAGAGCCTGCGCCATGACTGCCCCTGTTTATATTTACCTAAATACAATAATTTCCCCAAGTTTGAACCTACGATTACGGTCTTTACTAAAAACAAACAGTTAATACTGTATAGTAACACAGCAGGGTAGGCAAAGGGAACCTAGTGTTAAGACACTCCCTTCCCCACTAATACTGTATAATAAATACGAAAAAAAAAACCATGAATAACATTCGATCACCAATTCAACGAGGCCGTAGATTGAAATAAAAAACCATTTTAAAAGTCATATTCGGCAATGAAAATATTGAATAAACACCAGTTATTTGGTAGCGAAACAAAAAGTAAATAAAGCCCGCCCAAAGCCCACATAGTAAATATGATATGAAAAGAGAAAATAGAATATTTATCGACTCGTTCGAGCGTATAGTAAACTGTTGAAATATTTTTTTATGTAAGTAGGTACGTATATGTTTATATGTATATTATTTAGGTTTGTGACTGTGCGCGGGTGTGGGTTGTGGGTTCTATTCCCATTCGGTTCTCAGTTCTTCGCTATGGTAACAAGGTAAAACAGAGGATTGAGTTTCGTCACTGAACATTATATATTATAAGTAGAATTTTCTAGAGTTTACGTTGTCTAAATTATAATAAAACCTGTTCAGGATTTAGGCTTAATTGATTTTGAAGACTCACATCTGATATAGAACTATACTATAAGAAAAAATGAATAGCATCCTTAACTAAGAAAAAAAGAAAAATTGTTGAATGCGATGAGAATTTACTATTGACATGTATTTTGATTATTTTTATCTATGGAAAACGCTTAAACCTGAAATATCTGCTACATCTAAAATATCTGGAACCATAAGAGTTGAGTTTAGTCCGATTAATACCATATATAAAAATCTTTGGTACAAATCAATAGAGGTTATTAATTTATTATCATCCCTAAGTCCCTAATCGTACAGCATCATAATCATATACTCAAACCAATATGTTTGTGGTAAATTTCATCACATCAACTCAATTTCATAAGTTGTGTACAAACTAAAAACACAAAATATAATTTACAATAGATGGTGCTATACAATTTCTCACTATTCCTCAATCGCACTGGCAAGGTTTCCTCGCGAAACATGACGACCCCAAAAATCCGGGCTACGAGCAGGATCAGCCTGACTGTTACGTGCTAAGGATCAAATACTCATAACCACCAGAAGAAGACCGGACCAAAGCAAGCTCACACGAACCCGAAGACCACACCAAGAAGCTCTCGCCTTATTTGTGACCAAATAAGGAGGAACTTCGCCCGCACTGGCCTGTGCGGAGGGGAACCCCTTCCCCTTGGACTCCCTGCCCGGACCGAGACCGAGATGGACAGACGGGTTGTGAGGACAGTCAACTGTTGCCGCCGCCCGTGCTCATAGGAATGAGCACCCACCAGCCGCCGCGTGCGGGGGGGACACAAGCGTCCCCTGCCGCGGCCGCAGCTACCGCCGCAACCAGCGGCACCCGGACCCCGCGCTCCGCTGCGCTGTACGGCGTACCCGTGCAGGCAATGGACCAGAGGACCACGTCGAGGGAGCCCCCTCTCTCCGCGGCGCAACCTGGCGCGCCGTGCCACGCGGGATCGACGCCCGCACCAGCCGCCTCGCCTTCCCCAGGCCAGGCACCCAGGGCCTCGCGTAGCGCCCACCGACACCAGGAGCTGAAGAAGCGCTCCCCCTCCGCGCCCCCCAGGGTGCCGGACGATACCATGTCCCCGCAGTCTTCACTGAACAGGGACATGGTAGTTTTGGCAGAACTCAAGCACAATGGTGCGCTGAGTCAAGAACTGATGGAACACATGGCCGTGTTCCTAAACGACCGTGCCCGAGCGATGGACCAAACACAATCGCAGCCCATGTTCCAGACCCCGGTGCGCCGTCAGCGCGCTGAGGAGTCGGAAACCCCAGGCACTGGAAAGCGCCACTGCCCAGTGACCATCCAGCCCAGCCGACCAGAGCCCAGAAGACGCCGTGAGAAGGAGGGAACGGACAAGGACATGCCCTCCCTAATATCACCCTCTACTCCTGCAACCAACGCCAATGCTCCGAGCACCACGTTCGCGGACACGCTCCGAGCACCTGACACAAGCCGAGTGACACAAGCAGCTCCACCACCGATGCCTGCATCAATACCTGCGCCTACACCAAAGCCTCGCTATCCTCCGCTAGTAGTCGAGACCCTTCCTAACTGGGCGACTCACTTCCGGTCTCTCAAGGATAGGCTAGGCCATGCGCCCAACGCGCGCCCCTTCGGTAGGGGGGTGCGCTTTTCACCTGGCTCGGAGGATGAGTACCGTATTATACAACGGTACCTCTCCGAGCTGGAAAAATCAGAGAGGATTTCCTGGTTCTCTTACTCGCTGCCATCAGAGATGAGTAAGAAGGTAGCGATAAGAGGGCTACCAGTGACTACGACACCGGAAGAAATTGTGGAGGCGCTGAGGGAAAAGGGATTCCAGCCTGAGTTCGTCCGCCCCATAAGAGCCAGGAAAGGCCGGCCAGGCTGTATATTCTTTGTCATCCTGGCCAACACGAAGAACCTCATCCCCGGAATATACGAGATGTCGGAGCTCATGTGTATGCCGGGCATAAAAGTTGAACCGTGGCGTAGCAAAAAGGGGCCTGCGCAGTGTCATCGATGCCAGGCCTTCCGCCATTCCAGCCATGGCTGCCACCGCCGGCCTGCGTGCGTACGATGCGGTGAGGAGCATTTTGCACGCGATTGCCCACGCCCATTGGAAGAACCTGCCACCTGCGCAAACTGCGGTGGCCCACATCCGGCGAATCACACCTCCTGCCCCCAGTTTAAGAGAGAGCTGCGGAACAGGAGGGCGGGTACAGTTGCCATGACCAGTGCCACCAAACCACCACCGTCTTCTGTTCCGGTGGTGCATAACGAAGTCCCAGCTGATGCCCAGGCCCCTACACTTATGGCCGCTGCTAACCTTCCTACCGAGAGGGGAAGCAGACCAGTAGGCGCAAGAAGAGCCGGGAAGAAGAGGGGGAAAAAGCAAAGGACCAAACAAGGCGTTCCTCCGGATCCGCAACCTCTCCCTGCAGCAGCAGCCACGGCAGCCGCCCGCCCAAGCCAACCACAGCAAGCCCGCGCTATCACGATCGACAGGGTCTCGACCTTCCCTCAAGGCTAAAAGGACCTCCTTGAGGGTGTCGATGGCCCTGTCGAAGCCGTACTTCAGGGCATGACGCGACTCCTTCAAGATGGCTGAAACCCGAGTCATATTTTGGAACGCCGCCGGCCTGAAAGGAAGAAATCACTTCCTCCGTCTCCTTCTCCGGCAGCAAAATATAGATGTGGCTCTCATCAATGAGACCCACCTCCGCAAGCAAGACAACCTGAACCTACCGGGTTACCACATTATCCGCCAAGACGCACCGACGGGCTTCCCACTTAGAGGCCTACTAGTCGCAGTAAGACGCAACATCACCCACCAAGTGCTGTCAGACCAAGACCCCAAGTCGTTCCAGTCACTTGGGGTTGAGGTCTACCATGGTCACGGAGAGCTGCGTCTATACGCAGTGTATCGCCCACCATCTACCACTCTGTCAACAACGGAAGTCAGAAGGATGATAAATAGTACCATCCCCACTATCGCAGCGGGCGACTGGAACTCCCACCACCCGGCCTGGAGATGCCGCAACACTTGCCGAAACGGACGCAAGCTCTTCGAGGACGCCGAAAAGCATGGTTACGTAGTGGAAGGACCAGATCAACCAACCCACTACGCCCATAACCGCAACCACCTCCCCAGCACTATAGACCTAGTGGTGCACAGAGGACTGGATTCCAAACCGGTGACACTCGAGGCGCTGCCTGACGCCTACGGTTCTGACCACTTACCAGTTTTGGTCACGATTCCGGAACGTCCCGTATCGGCTGCACGTCTACCTATGAGAAGGCCCATACATTGGCCTCGCTTCGAAGCCTTAATGGAAGAAAGGACGCCACCGCGCTCCGAGCCGCTGAACGACCCTCCCAGTATTGACCGACTGGTGACGGATATCACGGTGACGATGCAGGAAGCAATAGTGGAAGCCACTGCACCTCCGAACACCCGAAGACTCCCACCGATCCCAAGGCGAATTAAGGCTCTTATTGACAAAAAGAGGAAGATGCGCATCGAGTGGCAACGGACACGAGAGCCGGCTACCAAAACCAAGCTGAACCGCTTGATCGAGCGGATTCGCTTGGAGCTGGAGTCGGCTGCCGCAGACACCTGGGAAGCGAGGATTGACGAGGCCAGTGAGGATCAGCCCTCCTTGAACAGATTGTGCCGCCAACTCACAAAGAAGGCCCCACCGCTCCGACCACTGTATCACCCCGACGGCACGCTGCGCTATGACTCCCAGGACAGGGCCAACATATTGGCAGACCACCTGGAGGGTAAATTCCAACCCAACCCAAGCCAGCGCCCAGAGCGACACGCCGTGATTGAGGACCAGGTGCTATACCAACTGGATTCACCACCAACACCACTACCGCCACCGCCATTTATGTCCCCATCGAGCGTCAGGAGGGCCATTTCTTTGCTCAAACCGAGGAAGGCTCCAGGGATCGATGGTGTGACCAACGGCGCGCTGCGACACCTCCCGTTACGGACCATAGCAGCACTGACCAGGCTCTTCAACGCGATCCTGCGCCTGGGCTACTTCCCCCAGGCGTGGAAGGA